>OZ022421.1:21080790-21208242 GCA_963989365.1 Rhimphoctona megacephalus
ACGGTGTTGGTAACGTTGGTAAAAGAGACGACGCGAGGCAGGTGCATTTCCATTGTATATTTTACTATGCCAGGGGTTGCTTACAACCCCCCAGGTATAACCAAGAATAAGAAAGAAAGAGAAAGAAACATTTTCTCCTTCTGTTTCTCTCTCATCCTCTATCCGCACTATACCACGATCTGTTTCGTCTCTTGAGTTGAACCAAAGAATAGCAAGATCCGCCCTGCCATACTTACCTGACGAATCTTCGTAAAACCCTCGAAATATTCTCTCTCTACCAAGCTTCTGTCCTTTTTTCTTTTTTTTTTGCCATTCCGCAACCCTGGATTCCTGATTTACGGCGGTGCATCGTCGCTGCTAAAACGGAAAAACTCCTCTCTATGCTCCGCTCCTTCAGGACCAATTGAGAAACAACCATCCAACTGAGCTCTTTTCCCTTCCCCCCCCCCCCCTCTCTCTCTCTCTCTCTCTTTTCATCTTTCTCTCCCTCTCTTTCTCTCTCTCTTTTGGTCGATCGACCAAGACTCTCTATGACCCCCCTACCTCGAAACTCTATACAATATATTCGCGCGACTATTTCTACTCCACCCCCCTTCAGAGGGCTCTATTCATTCGGTTTATATGCACTGAAAGTGCCTCAGGCGCAGGTATCGGTTACAAGTTGTTAACGGCACGTTAAGCGAATACACCGGCGACGATCCGCGCAGGTGCCTTTCCGCGACGTTACGACAACGACAACTTCACGACGAGATGTAGGTATATATACTCGAATGTATATATATATACGTATTTTCTTTGTTCGTACTATGGGGTATCAATTTTCTTCTCGTTGCAGGGGTTCTCGAGGGCGTGTGATTTCTTACAACTCGATATGTACCCTCTCGCGTACAATAAACTTCATTTTCGCACCACTTTCCCATCCATCGATATTTTCGTATTTCACACAAACTTACATTGATCAACAATCTCTTTTTTTTTTTTTTTTTTTTTACGGTTTCATAGATTATGACCTGGTAATTAAGACCTTAGAATAGTGAGAGAGAATAAAGTTTTCAAGAGAAATATTCAGGAGCTTAATAACTAATACCAATGGAAATTATAAACATAAATTTCAACGATGCACAACTGCGGTATGATTTTCATTATGAAATTTGTCTACTGATCAAATTTTTTCACAGCATCGTTAAATTTAATTACGAGCTATTTTTCCTGTCGTTTATTTTTGACGTTTGACTTTTTTTTTTTTTATTGCTTCGCGTCATACGTTCATAATTGGCGAGTTGATGAGTCTTCCATTATTAGCCTACTATTCTCGACTTCTTCAAATTACGAAAGAACGAGGTTCGTGGTTTACTTTGTATGATAATTCGTAAATAATTAACAAGCTTTTATTGAGGTTTGAAATGTTTCTATGCTATTTATTCTCGTGCCATTACGAAGGTTTTTGGATACCCAGAATAACCGGTGAAATAAACCATCACAAAAATACGAAAATTCCTTGGAAGATCGAACAAATGATACTCGTGGTTTAGCCACAAATTCCACGATGAAGAGATAAATAATTCATGCGAACATCATCTTTTCCAGCCATTTCAATTTAATTCGCTTTCAAAAAAAAAAAAAATATATTTCGGAGTATTTACCAGCAAAATCTGAATAGAAAAATGTTGAAAAATGTTCAAAAAACAATAATTTGTGGTTAAGCCACCGAATTCCAAGATAATAAGATAAAAATCTTTGGATCAATAAAAATTTCATGCAAATATACATTTTCGAAAGCATTACGATTGAATTCTCGTTAAAAAAATACATTTCGGAGTATTTAGAGGCGGGTGGGTGTGAGTCTAATAGAAAAATGTTCGTACAACGGGGAAGGCTATTCATAGGGTTCGTCACTACAGGCGCAGGTATCGGTTACAGGTTGTTGAAGCACCCTGCTGTTAGAAGATGAGAGAAAACGTGAGCGTAAGAGAGAAGGAAACGTAGACAGGGAAATCGGACTATGAACAGATCCGCAGGTGCGTTGCCAGTATAAGTATCACTGTGCGTTTTACCATAGACCTGTGACACTCGAGAATAAGCGAACTAGGGTCTCTTTACACATTATTACAATATCGATGTATAGATATATACAAATATACCATTTTATGGTTATTCTCAAATCCTCGTTGCCCCTTCTAAATCCGATGAACCTGTCGACGATGTACATCCCGAAAATATTACGTTTTAAGTTATAAAATATCGTAAATTAAACATCATTCATATTCAAACATTCTAATCTAATTTTCCATATGTTTACTTTGTAATGAATACAGAGCCATTTATTAATTATTCACATTTTTTTACCTCTTCTTCTATAAAGTTATTTTATTTGTATGGGATATTTCGAGGAAAATTCATTTGATGATTTTCGGTGAAAAATTGCGTGTATTTCATAACGCGTATACTTTTTCCATATTTAATTAATTATTCGTTAACAAAATGTGTAAAGGCTTGTGTTGAACGTCTTACGAAAATGGTATAAATTAAAGTTTTTCATTCGTTGATATCTCCGTGATACAAAATCTTATAATTCAGGAGTTTAAAGCAATTTAATATTCGTTTAATCGAGAAAATCATTCTCTCTTTCTCCATCTCGAACAATATCGTCCTTTCCTAATCTTTGGGAGACAACAATTTCATATTAATCGTTTACCGAGTTTGTACTCTGTACATACTTAAATATATGTGGAATTGGTTGTACAGGCGGGTATACTTTTATATGTTTATGTTAACGAGAGATAAAATCGTCTATATTAATTGATTTAGTCGTATGTATATATCTATATTTATATATACAATGTGAATACGAGAGTGAGATGATGAAGAGAGGGAGTGCAAACTGGCACAATAGCGAAAAGGAGGAGTCGCGGTGGCGCGTCTCTGAACGGGTGAGAGAGCACACAGAGCCGATCGCTCCCGAGGCCGTCCGTGACTCACGGACAACGTCCTCGTCGTCGGTGGTGAACTGGTGCCGAGAGAGAAAGAGAAAGAACGAATTCTTTACGGGAGAAAGAGAGAAAGAGAGAGCGAGAGTTTGCCGCTCGTACTCTCACTATACTCGATCATTCCCGTGCTCTCCCTCTCTCTCTCTCTCTTTCTCTCTCCCCCCCTCCCTCTTTCTCTTTCTCACTCTATAAAGCCTCACCCGCGCCCCCGGTCCTTGTTTTCCTCAGGGCCCGGGCCACGGGACAACGCTCAGTGTCAGTGCAGCGTTCGTGCCGAAAGTGCCGGAGCGGTTTTCGAACTCTACGCATATATTCAACCCTCGCGACCATATTCTACTTTTGTGTTGTTCTTGAATTAAAGAAAAAAACAAAAAAGCAACACTTTTTTAACAAATTTATCGTTGTTACACGTTACGATTCATTCTCTTTATTAAATATTCGTGTTACGTACTTTGAGGCTAATTTATTTATTCAACTCTTGAGAAATAATAATTTTACAAATGGCTTGTGCATGTGTGCCTCATCTGTAAAACCTCTGGAAAACGTTACGTGAGAATTTACACCTGACTTACCGACGCAATCGAAACGACGGTGTACAAGAAGAAAATTATTATCGTTTACGATTTTACGATTTTTTCGTTTTTTTTTTTTTTTCTTACGCTCGTACTTTTTTTTATTATTTTTATTTTTTTATCAACATAGCTTCGGTGTCCAACTGTCGTGCTCGTTACTTCGCTTTTATTTCTCATCAATGAGTGTACAAGTGTACCGTACCGTTTTATCATTTCACAAAGTGAGCAAACTGATTATTAACAAGAGACAGAAAGATCTTCACTCTTTTTCATTTCTTGTGTTTTACACACACGAAAACACCACTCGTGCTTCTTCAATCCGCTAGCATCTTCTCAACACGAGTTGAATGTACGACTTTTTTTCTCTGTGTGCGTGAGTGCTTTTTTTTTTATTTTTTTTATTTTCTCGTTCGCCACCGAGGATCGAGGCTCCGATCACGTCCGACCAGAGCCGAGCTCTCGAGATCCAGGATCCACGAGATCGAGAACCTCCTCCGAAAGAGATAGACTCTGCGAGTGTCGGTGTTTCTGTCTGTCTTTCTCGAGACTCTGTCTATATGTGTCGATGTACACGATGAGCTTGGTAAGATTTCTTCTCGAATACTTTTGAACATCGATCATCCAACGTTCATCAGAGATCGAAAAAAATCGACGCTCGATTTCACTATCGTCGTAATCCCTGTTCTAACTGTCCTTTTACTTTATCTCGTACACCGAATGATCCGTAGATGAAAAATTGACGTCAAATTCGTAGAAAACTGAGGAAGAGTACGACATTTTTTAAATTATCGTTAAACTTGATTTTAATTTTCATAAAAATTTCATTCAATTTCTTTCTAATTAGAATTTTTTTAAACGAAATTTTAGTGGAACCTTCTTACATTTTTTATTCATAGAAAATCTTCGAAAAATTGTTGAAAAAATTGCGGTTAGGTAACAAATCAATTCTATCGAAATTAGTTCTTCTTTCTGTGAAATAATGAGGCGTATACGTTTTTACAACGACTGTAAAAATCGTCACAAATTTAGACGAAATCACTGACGTTTTTGCATTCGTTGCACGTGGGTGATAAATATTTTTTTTTTTTTTTAATTCTACAGCTGTACACATTTGTGTGCGCGTAAGTTTGTTTAATTATCGTATGCCAGGCGAAAAAAATGACACTGGATAAATTTACTCCAATCATTGGCCCGGCATTGAGCCGATCAATGTGTACTCAATCGATTAATAAAATCCGCATGATTTTGTTTACAATTTTGCACGTTGTTTTTTGACAAAATTTGAACGTAAAATATCGTACGGCGAAACAAAGAAGTTGCGGCGATTACAGGATACCTAAAATCGTATACTTTTCAATGCGATCTTGCATCATTTAATTATTGTTTTCATAATTATACGAGAAATGAATTTTCTAGGATTATATTTCTAGAATTATTCAACAGTATTCGATTTATTTTTAAGTGAAGTGTAATTTGTTCCCCCTTTTTTATATTCGTTACGTGTACTCTCAAAATTTAATTTAAAAAAGGGAGAAATAAATGAATTTATCGTATTTAAGATTTGGCATTTCCGAAATTCGATAACGATTATTCAATTGATCGATAACACTCGTTTTAATCGAGACAAAAAAATATCTTTTTGAACAGAATTTAATCGTTTGTAATTCTTGTTTGTTACAGAAAAATTGTAAAATTAAAAGAAAGGAAAAATAAAAAAGTAGAAGAGATAAAGAGGAGAAAGGTGTCGCACTAATAGTGGACACGGTCAGAGGAGGATGCTCGACAGTTCGACCTGTGAAGAAGAATTGGAGTTGGGCGAGGATCGTGAGACGCTAAAGTCGAAAACGTATCTGTGGTCAAATAACGAGAGAAGAGAAGATCTTACAGGCTCGAGTCATCCGTTTGGAGAGAGCCGGGTGCTGAGGTATGCACCCAGCCGTTGTCGTCATTCTTTCTCCTTCGAATCGCCACACTCCGGCCATCAGCAGCCTCCTCTCGTCTTTATGGATTGTAAGTTAATTCATTCATATCAATTTACGATCGTAGAGCATTAAAACAAAGGCACAAAACGTGTGAATCGGTTTGGGAATAAAAAAAATTAATATTACATTAATTAGAGGACAAATTAATTTAAATAAATAATCAAATTTCTTGTGATTTTGTTTGAAAAAACGTTCAGACAATTTACAGTAAATAATTTTCTAACAAATACAACAACTACCAAGTGTTCGATTTTTATTGGCAAAAAACAAATATTGCATCAGTCGAAGAACAAACGTAAACGGGAATAACTTATGAAAATACTCGCATATTTATTTTAAACATATACGCAATAATTTGCAATGAGGAAAAGTGGAAAAAAATACAGCCCTACGACAGCGAAGAAGCGGTTAAGTTTTATCGAGATAAAAGAGAATATTACAACGTTAATGAGAGGGCGTTTACCTCGAAATAATTTATGCAATTTGTCGTATATTTATTATTCAAAGAAAATATATGCAACAATTTGCAATGTAAAATATTTGAAAAAATACAGCCCTACGACAGCGGGAATAACCGGTTCAGTTTTATTGGCAAAAAAATGAAAATATTGCAACGTATGATGGAGAATTATTTTTACAACTATAATAATATGTTTTTATTTTTTTGTTGTTTGCAGAGCAGCGTGAGAGAGGCGAGATGCTGACGGCACATCCGGAGATGCACGAGAAACGGGAAAGCCTGGGTGGCGGCGGTCAGTACGGGACAGGCGGGGGTGGCGGTGCGGTTACGATGGATGATAAATCGGAGCAACAACCACCCCCGCCACCTCCGTCACAGCGCGATCCTACAGATCCGAGCATAAGCGCTAAAAAACTTCCAAAGAAACGAAAATTTGATCCGTCGGAACTCGAGGATATGGACATTACGAGTAACGTTGTTAGCAACGTTTCCAATATCGTCGGTAGTGTTGTTGGCATAAGGACGAATCCTCCTCCTCCTCCACCTCCTCCTCCTCCTCCTCCTCCTCCACCCGTGCAAACGGTCAATCAGTCTCCTCTTGTTCAACACTCTACCATGTCGATTCTCCAGCCGCAAATTTCCCCCCATCAACAACAACAAACGGAATGTTATCAGGTATTTATTTCCTCCTGTTTTTATTATTATGAAAAAACCTGGTAAATTTTATCAGTCGTAGAAAATGTTTCATATCGAATCAACGGTACCAAGAATAAATCTTTACTTCTATAAAATAAAAAAATAAAAATTGCATTTTTATTGAAAGGAAGAGCAAGAAAATTGTATTACTCGTAGAAAGTGTTTCATATAAAACGAAGGAAATTAGATCGTTGCATACATGGAATAAAAAAACGTTTTTATTGAGAGGTAAGAGCAGAAGATTTCATTACTCGTAGTAAAAAACACTCCATACATCGCTCGATATTGGAAATCGCTGATTGATTTTCATTTTGTTTTCAATATTATTGCTTTCCGTCAATTGCGATAGAAAAATTCCCAGCGGAAACAAAATTGCAACTATTTTTGTCAAGTTGTCGAAGTATTGAAAAATTTTCAATGTCAATATTACTTTTAATTGAATTATTTTGATGAATTTGATCCAACAATACCGGGAACAACAACAATCCTTTTATTTTCTAACTCGAATTTTCGTGGAACGGAAAAAGCACTTTTTTTTAACAGTATCTCAATTATCAGTCATGAATTCAATTGTTTTTTTGGAAAATTGCCTGTAAAGCTGTTCAAACACGAAAAAAACTCATTTTTCATTTATTTTCGTTTCTCAATTTTTAACGATATGGTAGCACTTTTAATGCCAGCTGCTCCCGGCGGGCGAAGCACCCAATTTCCGACAAACTTGAAATTTAAAATTAATGATATAATCGGTAAATGAAAATAAAAAATTAGGGGTTTGAAGAGAATAAATCAAATGTTATGTTCGATAATTCTTAATAAAGAATAAAAGTTGAAACGTAAAAGTTTTAAATGAATTAAATGATTGGCTCGTGTTTTATTTATTGATGTATTGTTTTATTTGGCAGCAGGCATCTCCAGTGCAATCGGTAGTGGTTCTTCCGCCGCAGAGTACCGCGGTGGATTATTCGTTACGAGAGGAGCCGCAACGTTTGCGACCGCGTCAATCGACATTAGCGATGGTTGATCTCGGCGAGTGGTGCGGGACAAGAGTTTTGGCGCTCAGGGATTCTCGTTATTATCCAGGTGTAATAAGAAATGCCTCGCACGGTGAAGTTTTTATTGAGTTCGACGGCGAGGGTAAATTAGCTAAGTATACGGATGTGTTTGGTGCGGGTAAATACGACGTGATAGGTGACGCGATACCGTCCCTAGAACAAGTGACTTTGGACGCGAAGGTTTGCTTCAAGTGTCCGACACCCAATGGTCACATCGACGCAATGACGAATGTTTTCGTTCGTGGGACTGTGTGCAAAATATTCGCGCCTACTAAACGTTTCTCGGTTAAAATACCGACGGACGGTGATCAAAGTGATAGTTATGTCGTTAAACGAGCTGATCTTAGACTCTTACAACCACCCTGGGTCGACGAATTGGAAGATGTACTCAAAGAATCGGAGCCTATGAGGCCCGAATCCGTTGGTAAGACAAAATTATCCCATTTTCCTCATAAAAACAAAAAAAAACACTCCCCTAGAACTCTTTTAGTTCCGAGCTACTTCGTATTCTCTCAGAAATCATTGAATTCTCTTTTTATTCATTCAAATTGAAGAAAATTGAGACAAAATTGCACTGCAAACAAAAAATCTCTCAATAATAAAAGAAAAATATTAAATTCACGATAATAATAAGCAATAAAATTATTTGTGTTGTAAATCCTTATAAGCTTATTCATTTTTCTGTTATTTCAAGATCACGGATATAGAAATACTCTCGAAGGGCCGGTACCGGGGCCAATACTGCAGCAACTTCATCATCCACCCCACATGTCGTCTCACGAGACGAGTTCATATTACAGAACTACTGGTACGAGTCCATTAATGACACTCGGAACAACGGCGCACTCGGCAAACACGACACCGTGCAACGGTAGCCGGCCTTACGACGATTTGGACAGCGACGATGATTTAGGGAGGGAAGACATTACGTTTCCCTCGGACGCAGGTTTGTTAATGGCTTTCGTTAAAAGTACACACCGTTTTATCGCCCTCGTGTGTACAAAAAACGAGGAAAGTGTGCACCGCGTGTTTCACGCATATTTAACTAACAAATAGAAAATTTTGCAGGGAGCAGTAAGAGAAGTAGTATGCAGAGCCGAGGAAGTACCAGTAGCCTAGTTGAGCAGCGTAGCATAACTCCTCGTTCTCAGGCAGCCACACCCAGGTAATATTTCTTTCATTTTATCTATATTTCTTCTTCACACATGAAATTTATCTCATTATCTTTGTCTCATTCTTCCTCAAGTCGGCTAACCCCTCAATTTTCTTTTATTTTCTTCAGATCTCAGGCGGCAACGCCACACAAATATAACAAGGGTGACGTAGTGACAGCCGCGAGTGGTATTAGAAAAAAATTTAATGGGAAACAATGGCGTAGATTGTGTAGCAAGGAAGGTTGTTCTAAAGAGAGTCAACGGCGTGGCTATTGCTCTCGCCATCTTAGCTCCAAAGGCTCGGGATTTCGAGGTCCCACCGGCAATTTTCAAAGGTCAGTAAATCGTTCCTAATCCCATAAATACATTAGGAACTGGACTGGTTCTGTACTGTTGTTAAATTTCTTTTTTTTTTCAACACATTTTTCACAGTGGAAAAGTCGATGGGGAGGAAACCTCGAGGGATTCGGACACTTCGCCCAATTATGGGGATCGAAGAATAGCTGGAAGATTCGATCAAGACGAGACTGAAGCTGCTAATATGTTAGGTAAAACGTCGCAATGTCAAATACTACTACGACTAACAATCTTTTTTTTTTCTTCATTCATCACATACACCAAAAATGAACAAAACTTGGAAATTTCTTATTAAACAACACATTTTTTTCGAATATCTGACTCCGCTACATTGAGTTTTGAATCTCAGTAATAAAAATCTTCGATTAAATCTGTTTATTCCGAAATCCACAAGCACATTCATTAACCGTACGAAAATCTTTTCGTTCCGGTAACTTCGATAGAGGCAATAGTTCCGTCAAATGTTTCAGTGTCGCTGGGTAGTTCGAGATCGGCAACACCGGCATTTTCGTCTCCAACGGCTCACTCGTCGATATCACCGTGTATAAATCAGTCGCCGGTGCCGCCTCTGGGTCTCAATCAGAACAACGTTTTCATGCCAATCTCGAGTCCGGCGCATCATGCAACGTCGTTGATACCACCCGGTGCAAAGTGGACTCAACCGACACAGCCAAATTTTCTCCCTCAGTATCAACAACAAGTGATAAAACCCGAGCCAAATCGCATGATAAGACCGGCTAGGCCAGCGCCTACAGCTCCAACAACACCAGCGGGTATTGGCACAAGTGTCATACGAATTTCTCCTGTTGGACGAGGAATGCCGGTTCATTCCACTGTCTCGATTCCTTGGTCCGAGCAGAGTCCACCACCGAGACATCCTTCGGTCGTCACTTCTATGGCACAACAACAGCAGCAACAACAACAGCAGCAGCAGCAACAGCAACAACAACAACAACAACAACAACAGCAGCAGCAACAACAACAACAACAACAACAACAGCAGCAGCAGCAACTTCAGCAACAAGGAATAATTCTACAACACGCCCTCACATCCAATAACGGTTTTCCCAATCCCACCGAGTTGCAAGAACAAAATTCTCAGCTGTTAAAACCACCTCACTCACCTCATGTTCCACTAGCCGCTCCTCCACCTCAAAATTTAACTCATCTTCACAAAACACAGGAGCAACCGGTCGACTACGCTCAACCACAGCAAACCCAGCCGATTTATCTGATGCATCATTCACATCAGCCCGACAAAAAGTATTTGGTGATAAAAAATAGCATGGACGTTTCCCCGTCGTCGCATGTAAGCAGTCCCGATGACAAGTACAGACAGGGATTGATCAATCATCTCGGGCAAATGCCACAGTTACATCCGAGTCAGTGTCAGCCTCCTCAATCACCCGTTGTTGTTCCGTCCGCGCATGTTGACAACAAGATGTCCGTTGCTCCACAAGTAAGACACCCTCGATGCTAGTTTGTACGATGTTGGCTGAAATCACTACACTCAAACAGTTTTATATCGATTATTAATGTTATAATATTTGGAACCAAAGGACAACACGATATTGCTTTAAATTGTTATTTAACTATATTTACTTTTTAAGGCGTTATATTAGTTGCATGAGTGCGGGAGAGACAGCTGAAAAGCAGATTCACATGTTTTTCGAAGATGCTTGATATTTGGAGAAAAAGGAAAATTACAACACCTGATTCTCTGATGATGAAAAGAGAACAACGCGTAACTTTTATTTTTCTCGAAAATTCAACTGTGTCAGAAAAAAATGTGCAGCAGAATTTTTATCGACTGAACGACCGCTAAATCGCCTTAATGAAGGTGGAATAAAATATTTTTTTGTTTGATATGAGAAAACTTCCCCGATTGACTATTAAATTGTGATGTCCCGTTGAATATTTCGAACTTATATTTTAATAGGCTGGTTTATTCGTCCAATTTTTATCAACAGAAATATACACTTCACATAGTTTCTCGTTTTTTTAGTGTGATTTTCAAAACAATAAAATTGGACTAAACGTCTCGACCCACGCTGATCTACAAAGGAATCAAATCCAGCAGCAACACCAGCAACAACAACAACAACAACAACAACAACAACAACAACAATTACAACAACCTCCACCTCCACCGCTACCTTTACCGCCACCTCCTTCAACCAGCGTCGTTATATCCGCAACGACCGCCGTCACGAGCACCGCTCCGACTAGTGTCTTCCAACATGTTATTGTCCAACCAAGTCACATGGTTCAAATACAAAAACCCGTGCCACCGAGAGAAGACATCGTCAAGAGCAATGGCGTACTTTGTAAGTTGAAAGTCATTTAATCCTCTCTTTTCTTCGCTTCCGCTCGTAAATGTATAAATTTTGTATAGAACCGACGATGAGATTTTGTATACAGCGAAAACTGCTGCTCGTTACATCAAAAATGCATTCTGTGTTCTTGTTCTCTCTATATTTATCGATTTATTCATTTATTCCGAATTATTATAACAAAAAGGAACGAATTTTCTTATTTTTAGTATAACTCGAAAAATTTTCTTCAAATTTATATGTAAAAGAAAAATAAAAGAAGTAACAGTCGAATGATGCTAATTTAAAAAATTTGGAAAATTGTGGTTTCGACGGATTTTGGAAATATCGTGGATCATTTTCATAAAATGATTGTTTTGACAATAGACATTTTTTGACCCTCCCAAAAGGACTCCCATTAGAAAAATGAACTTGTGAATTAATGCTGCTAATTAGTACATTTGTGGTTAAAAATGAAAGTTTCGTGAGGTTAAAAGAAGATTTAAATTGTGCTTGTCACCAAACGCTAATAACAAATATTAAACTGCCCATTAATTGTTAAAAAATTTATAACTAAATGGTAAGGATTTCACAGATGGGAGCCACGATGTATCTCCTGCATACCAGCCCCACCCCCCGTCATTACTCAGCAGTACAGTTCGCAACTGGAAAAAAGGTTTGAAAGACCACTGACCTCTCTCTCTCTCTCTCTCTCTCTCTCTCTCTCTCTCTCTCTCTCTCTCTCTCTCTCTCTCTCCCTCCCCCCCCCTCTCGCCCCCCCTCTCTCCCCCTCTCTCCCTCTCTCTCTCTCTGTCTCTCTCTCTCTCTCTCTCTCTTTCTCTCTTTCTCTCTACAATCGACAAATTGCATCAATTTAATGGGGTCCTTGCTTATCCTCTTGTCCCTGATACGTCATTTCACAAGTTACCAGTTCTAGGCATTTTGTGCTCGGGTTATTTTGACAGGGGAAAAGGTGTTGATGTACTAACCCGCATTGTTCGATCATGGAAATCAGAATCGTCATTGTACCATTCGACGAAATCACCAGAAGATTATTATTAATTGTATATTTATTTTGATGGTCGACGAAATTCGCAATCGAACAAGAAAACGATGTTGAAGTTTGTGTTGTTGGAATGCAACGAAATATCGTTTTTTTAAATATTAGAAAAACAGAAATCATAAAAATAGCAAAAAAAACTTTGCTGCATTCCAACCGTTCAACCTTTAATAACGAACAATAGCAATAATATTTATCGGGCATTTGCACTAACTCATTGTATTCTCTAGGGGCAGTAGCGGCGTTTCCTCATCTACAAAAAATCACCCGCAAAATACTCTTACTCACAATTTTTCTGTCAAATTAAAATTTTTGTTTTTCTTTTTTCTTTTAATTTACCTATGCTCTTTATTTCCCATTCATCTTTTTTCGATGGCTGCCATTTCCATGCTTCTCTACTAACCACATTCATCGCCACTAACCCAAGCATTTCATTGCAGCTTTTTCCTGGCAGCCGACAGTTCTGGAACAACCGGATGTGAGTCCACCACCCTCGGCATTGAGTCCTCCCCTCAGCGCACCCCCGATACCTCTGAGCATGGGAAACATTGGTGACGATACGCCCGGGCCTGGTCCTGATCCTATAACCCCAGCTGAAGAGGAGGACGACGATGTTTTCGAATCTGAACCAACTACACCCGCCGAAATTGAAGCCAGCTCTAACAAGAGGCGCAGCCAATCACTCAGCGCTTTACACACCAAAGATCCTCAGAGTCCCTTGAAGGTAATAAAATATATAAATATGCACCGAAAGAATTATATTTGAAAAATTATTCGAAATTTCACAGGAAACAAAAAGCAGAGCTAAATTCTTTACACTATCATTGAACTTTTAAGTTTTAACGAAAATATAATCAAATTTCTTTATTATAGAAAGTTTTTTAGTTCATTATTTTGATTATGGAAAAAAAAAAAATTTGTGGAAAATATTCATTTTTTATGGAAACTTTTATGTGTTCAACATTTTATACTTTATAATTCTTTCCGTGTTCGTTCCCGTAACGTAGATTGCTTCTCTCCTTTTATTTTCATTACACCGGTCAATACGATTATTCTCACGTGAAAACTACTTTGGGATTTTAGGAACATAGTAAGATTGCGGGTGTAAGGTTTATGTTGCTATTTATACATTAACAAAATTGCTGGCCGCTTAAAAGGGACCTCCCTGGGGTAAAATGCTCAAGAATATCATTTAAAAATAGAACTGAAATGTTTCATCGGTTCGTGGCAAGTGTATCGTAAAACTTAGGATCACAAAAACCCGTAAGGATCACAGAAAATTGGTAGCTATATTTATGTCGGAAAAATGAAATATCAAAATTTCAGAAATCGTCCAATAAAAAATCTTTTATTACTGAAATCGATTTTAAATATCAAAATTTTAAATTGACTCTCAATATTAAAATCTTACATCAGATTTTATACGAAAAATTCTTTCGCATATCGAGCGTTCGTTGAATAATAACGAAATCTGTAAAATGAAAATTTGTTCTCTTGCTACCCTCCTCATGTAGCAAACTGTGAAAAGAACTGCGATGTTGCAGACCAAGGACCCCCGTATAAGACGACCGATGAATGCATTTATGATATTTTCGAAACGTCATCGCGCGGTTGTACATCAACGACATCCGAATCAGGACAATCGTACGGTCTCGAAAATACTCGGTGAATGGTGGTACGCTCTTGGACCCGATGAGAAGAAAAAATATCACAACCTTGCCTCGGAAGTGAAGGAAGCACATTTCAAGGCTCATCCCGATTGGAAATGGTGTAGCAAAGATCGAAGAAAATCATCGACCACGAGTTTCAAGGGTGGCGAACCTAGAGGTAAATTAAACAGTGCTGGTGAAGAAATGGATATGGGTCCACCTATGGACGATGTACCTCTCACGCCAAGAACAACCGAAGAAATTTATGTACCTGCTACTGCTGTCTACAATGATGCTTCTGCTCCGGAGGTTAGTATTTTTTTTTTTTTACTCGTGAATTTAAAAAAAATTTCTCGTACGTTTTAAAACTTGGATTTCCTATTGCATTTTTCCATTGTAAAAATGTGTCCAGCATTTTTGGTACTTTTTTATAAATCGGAAAAATGTAAATTTGCAAAGACATATAAAAATTGTTGGAAAAATTGTAATAAATGAATTAAACTATTGCAAACCCTGAATATTTATTGTATCAATTTTTGAACGACTCTGTTTTGAATTTCAGCAAAACGTTAACCAAATTTCCCATCTTCCTCATCGAATTTCCGAGACGTCATCGCAGAGCGAGCCTCAGGATTCCACGGTAAAGCAGGAAGAAGACGCAGCCGGATCGGATGACGACCAAATGGTTATTTGCGAAGATCCTCAACCGGAAATTGATCTCAAATGCAAGGATAAAATGGCAGACAGCGATAACGACGTTCCACAGGAAGAAGACGGAGAGAAAAAGAATTATACGCAAGGAAGGTTTTCACCGACTAACGGTCAAAACGTAAAAACCGATTTGACTTGCCGTCCAAAACCGATTAAAGGTAAATAAATATCGGATATGGCAAAGATTTCGAAAAAAATTGAAAGGTGCTCAAAATTTTGTATTATATACGGCATTTTTTATTGTATTCTTTCAGCATTACTTCCATCGACGGGAATAGAAACAACGACCAAGTATCACCACACTTCCATGGACAAGGGGGGTACGGTTTCTGTTCTTTC
Source organism: Rhimphoctona megacephalus (assembly GCA_963989365.1). Lineage (NCBI taxonomy): Eukaryota > Metazoa > Arthropoda > Insecta > Hymenoptera > Ichneumonidae > Rhimphoctona > Rhimphoctona megacephalus. Next base: position 21,096,122 of record OZ022421.1, read on the forward strand.
AACAACTTATCCTTATCACAGTCCAGTTAATCCAACGGGAGTTTCCGGTTTCCAACCGAAAGGAGGAGCCTTTATAACAATGCCAATATCGCCGAAAGTCATGAAACCGGAGCCCGTTAAAAGTGAACAACAACAATACAGCACTCAGTACAGCGTAAATAATCTAGTATCCAGTGTTCATACAGAAAACGGACGGAATATTCCAAAATTCACATCCGCTCCTGTTCTTCATACGGTAAATATTTTCTAAAGCTTTTCCATCGTTTCTGTTCTTTCTTTTTTTGTTTTTTTTCCCCGTATTGTTATCCCGATGAAACTCTCGCGTCACGCATACATTCGCTTGATCCATTCACCTTCGAACTTTCCGGAAATATACAAACAAGAGACAAATTTCCTATTGAAATTTTTCTCCTGTTTCGGCCGTTCTAGTTGGGGGAAAAAGAGAATAAGCTCTCGTGGCTAAAAGTTGAATAACAAACATTGTAACGGTACTAACAGATTGGATCAAAACCGATGATGGCTCTTTTGAAACAGCAGCAACCCTTGCAGACTTTGAGCACTGTACATCGTAACCCAACTTCAACCGTTCCCTATCAACCCCCGCTCACTTTTACGTTGCTCGATACTGATTTGGTGGCTATTTCCAAGCAACAGCAGCAGGCCTCGCCGTATCTTGGACCTAACACTCAGCACCCGAGGATGTACTGCGGCTTTCACATCCCCATATCCGGTGAGCACTTTTTTTCATTATATTTTCAACGTAATACAATCTTTTTTTATTCACCGAACATTTTGAAATAAGTTTGACGGATCGTTATTCAATATCGTTCGTTGCAGAGACCGGAAGTCGCAATCTATCGATGCAGAACTTAGTTGCTGGCAACAAAGCTGAAACGCCGAGTGTGATAGTTGCAAAATCGTACCCCGTCACGACCTCGAATCCGAGTACACCGAGTCATCGAGGAATCGGCCACTCGATAGCGCGTCTTGCTGAAACGGACAAGAAGGAAACTCCAATCGCGAATCACGTCCAATTCTACGGTAAGAATCATTGTAACGATTTCTCTTATTAACAATCCGATTTCAATTATCTTGAAAAATTGATCGTATCCTCATAATCCTCAGCGAATAATCCAAAAGTCGAGCAAGAAAGAAAAGAAACGCTGTTATCAACGACATTAGACAAACATAAACAACCGTCGACACCTCACACGCCTCATACGCCTCATAACAACCAGGTCAACAATGATTCTTCTTCGAATATGACGTATTGTGTAGAAGATCAATCGGTTGGGAGAAATAATGATTCTGGGCCGAACAAAGGTACATTTATGCTCGCACCAACCCCAGCGCAACTCGGCCGGGCACCTTTGCAAAGGAGACAATCATTGGGTGAGTTAATTTCCCTTTGCTACCAAAAAAAAAACAATGTTCATAAACATTATCCCATTTCTTAAAATACATGAAATTCTTTCAACTAATTTGATTTTTCAACAGCAATGCCTCCCACATCAAGTGCAGGAGATCATGGGTCCATGATGTGTCAACATTTCGATAATCGAGCACAATCGAATCAGTCGCAAAACTCTGATCAACCGTCTCAACAGCAACAACAACAGCAGCAGCAGCAGCAACAACAACAACAGCAGCAACAACCACAACAACCACAAACACCTTGTCATCCTGAACCTTTGGCTTCACCTTCTCCATCCACGAAAAAGGGCTCCTTCTTTAAGAAAAATGTGGAGGACGGAATGGACAGAGTTCTCGAACAGGTCAACTTTCAAGAGAAATTCTCTTCCCTTCCGGAATTCAAACCCGAAGACATACAAAGTCCAAGTGCTATAAGCTTGAATACACCGGCTGGGACATCGGTTCATACACCCGGAGCTTCCATTCATCATACGTCGAATTTACACGGTTACCGTAAAAAATCGGGTTCCGGTCCTCATAGATCCACAAGTTAGTTCTTTTTCTCAATGAAATTTCTTTAGCTGAACTCAAAGAAAAAATCACAGAAAAAATGATGAAAATAGTTAAAAAGCCATTGTTTCGGAGCTTTTAAACTATTTTCATCATTTTTTCTGTTATAAGAACAACGATCCCTTCATTATGACCCTTATGGTGTGAAATTGAAAATTCTTTAGAATGACGCGAATCCGAGAAAGAGTCTTTGAGTCGCGAGTTGATTGAAAAAATCCTTGCTGATTCGGACAATGAGGTTGTTTTGATCTTATCTGACTAAAGAATTATTATTTTTTTTTTTTTTTCAAAGATTAGCCTTTCGATCTAACTTTAATGTTTTTTTGGAATCTTTCGAAATCTTTTAATGTCATTTTAAAATAATTTTACCCAGAGATTCTAAATTCCAGCAATTAGGATCCATGATCGAAATAATGTACCAACAATATTTTTTTTGAAAACAACAGTGAATGAGGAAGATGCGGAGTCGGAAGTATCAGCGTCCGCAACGCCAAAGTCAACAGCGAGTGTAAAATTAACGGGGAACACATTTTTCGGTCCGGATTTCAACGTGGATGCGTTCAGATTGAATGCAGAGGCGAGTGTCGATGCTGAGACGAATTCGCCCCGAACGCCAAAGACGCCGGGTGGCGGGGTGGTCAGTTCGGCCGGTATCGCGCGTGGTGATAATGAGCGAGGGCCGAGAAAAGTATTGGAACAAAGGAGGCAACTAGTGATGCAATTATTTCAGGACCACGGTTATTTTCCATCGACGCAGGCGACGTCAACGTTCCAGGCGAAACATTCGGACATATTCCCGAACAAGACGAGCCTGCAGCTTAAGATCCGTGAAGTACGCCAAAAGTTGAAAGCGAACTCGACTCCGATGAGCGCTAGCAGCGTAGTTAGTCCTCTACCTGTCTCGGAGCCATCTCCAAACGTTGCTGGTAAAATCCCATTTCCAGTCTATCCGTTTCAAGGGGGAGGAGTAGTGGGGGGTGTCGCTCAATACATGGATCATCATTCTATATCGTATGATATTGATTCCAGGACCCTTGACCGCTCCTCCTACGTCAATGGGAGCTCCGCTTTCACTGCCCGTAAGCAGTAGTGGCAGCTAGCGCCCATGTGCCAACTGTGATACTTTGCATCCCCTTACTCCACAACACGAGTACATCATAATCCTTTGAAGAGGATATATATAAATATATAAATATAAATACATATATATATATATCTACATGCATATATATAAATAGTGCTTATTCGGTTTACGTTTTAAAAAAGACATTTCTCTCTTTTTTTTTATTTTAATTATCGTTGGTGTACAGTTTCCTTGCAAGGCGTAAGCGTTATAATGTTTTGTGAAGCATCAGTGCAATTCGGAATCTTGGTACATAAGCCTTCTCAAGGGCATAGGCAATTTAAGTCGACGACTCCAAGGCGTGTTTACGATATACGATAATCGGTTAATCTTATTCAACGGAAAGACGCCTCTTTGTAATATTATCGTTTAACTCTTTTACTTTTTCTCGTACTTCTTATTATTAATGGATTTTTTTTTTTTTTTTTTTTTTTTAATTATTTCTTATCGAGAATGCTCTCGCGGGAAAAGATAGTAAAAGCCAAGTTGCGAAGACGACGTGTGTTCAAGATGATGTGTTCCATTCAGACGTGGATGCGGGGAAACTTTCGCGCTGTTTTCTTGCTACGTTTTCTCGTTGAAAACAGCGCGGAAAAGGGAATGAAATTGATAGTGGGGTTGAAGTTTGCAACGTTGGAATGCAACGGATAATTATTGATTTTGTATCATCGTCCATCGTTATTGCTACGAAAATTTGTCGATCTTTTTGAGTCTTCGTTATCCAAAGAGTAAATTAAGAAGAAAACTTGACTGGAGAAGAAACTCAGAATTTAGAAAATTTTGAAATAACGTTACATTCGAAATTTGCAAATTTCAATATCACAATCGATTTATCGTATTGTCATTATTTGTCCATATGATCTGTATGTGTGCGTGCGTGTGTGTATGCGCGTGTATGTGTGTGATTATCACGCGCGCCTCTGTACGTGCAATCAACGAGTAACAAAGCGCTGTTTATACTCCAGAATATATTTTTCGAAAAATGTGAGCCTTCTCTCTCGTCGCGACTGCTAAAGTTAGTATATTCATGTTAAGTGAATATCGAAGGAAAATCGTAGAGAACAACACGCCCGGACTAAATTCTCCGCGAGTCTCTGAGATTTTAGTGCAGCTGTAAATAGTATGAAAAAAAAGAAGAGCAAAAAAAAACAGAAAAAATTCGTTGTATCGCGCTGTAGCTCGCAATGAACCCGTTTTTTCGAATCCCCGATCAATCGGTGTAACTGATGTTTGTAAATTAAAGCTCCAGGGTCGGCGACACGGGGAGGGGAGGGGGAAGGGTAGATGAATGCTGAAGAAAAGAAGAAAGGCCTATGCTATTGTTACATATTGTTGAAAAAAATACTATGAGATTGACGGTATAGAGAAAAGAAAAATCGTAATTAGAGAATATTAGGATTAATGAGAAAATTATAAAATTTAAATCAGAGTTTATATGCTTTAGTTATACTTATATATATATACATACATATTTATGTATGTGTATATACATGATACGAAAAACAGAGCGAAATGAGAGAAGAGAAACGTCTATTGAGATTGAGTCGAAGAGAAAAAAAAAAGATGTAGTTAAAAATTGCACAAAATCTATAATAATCACGACCCTCGAATCTCGCGTTTCGCGTGAATATTTTTACGCGAAACGCGATATTTGTTCGTCGTACGTCAAATTCGAGAGTTATCCAGAGAATTTTAACGACCATTCGCATCCACAATTTTCAGGATTCGCAACAACATTCGTTCTTTTTTTTCCCCCGAGACAGAGAGAAACACAGGCGACGATGAATCATAAATCATCCATTTATGAGAGAGGACGAGAAATAACAGAAAAAATGAAACAAGAAATAAGAAAACGTGCCATCGTGCAGCGCCAAGCGAGGGAAGGCATGCGTTATTATTCCCTAGTTAGTAATTAATTATCCGTTAGGAGAAACATGATATAGATGAAAAAAAAACAAACAAAATATCACGTAACACGTTTCCAATATTCTCGAAAGTACTTATCGACTGTTTTTTAGAGCTTTGCTAAAATTCAACCTGTTTACAGCTCGCACACATTGCACACAGCTCAAAACCCCCGGTCCATTTGTTTTATCATTTTTGTTTCTTTTTTTTTCTTCGACCTCACGGTATTGACGGTTTTATAAGTAGGTCCCATTTTTTTTGCTTTTTTTTTGGCCCCGCAACGACGAATTTTACTCCGCCACTTTCGTGGCACTTCAGAGCTCATTTCTGGGATCAAAATCCCACTGTTTTATTCTATATTATTATTACCATTCTTATTATGTACGTACGAGAACGAATCTCGATTCTTCGTGTTATCCGTTTGAACGGCATATCACTCTAAACGGAAGTTGATAGAAGAAAAAACAATTCATTCAATCGTATGTCTCGGTACGATATGTGCAATAGATTAATATTTCATGAAATAATAAAAACGTTGACGTTTGAAATGAGAATCGAAGATTTTGGGAGACTGTTTTGCCGGCCCTCCAAAATTGCATGCACCTCTGATTATATAAGGAACATTTTAACGGATTTATTATTCTTAATCCTTGGATAAAAAAGAACTTCGCTATCCCTGAGTTTTAAACTCCGTTTATCTTTTAATAGTATTTTTTTTTCTTTTTTTTTTTCATCACGGCAACCCTCAAACTCGTTTTAGTTCGCGAATGGTGACAGCTGCGAAGTTTTAAATGAGTTGAATTTTAGCAAGGATTGTTGAATTTGGCTGTAAAGTAGATAATATTAATTAGTCGAATGCTCACACACACACACTGAGGAGCAAAAAAGAAAAAAATGTTCGGAGATTTTGAATTGAAGTCTCTCGCGCTACGGCACGCAAAGAAAAAAACTGTAGTTAGGATAGAAACAATGTTTATTCGACACATTTTTGTAAATAGTATATCGTATAATAAACTCACTAAACACGGTAGTCACTGCAGTGAATATAAAAGAAAAAGAAACAACAACAAAAAATAAACGAATATGAATATATATAAAACTGATATACATATTAACGATATATATATAGAATATCTGTATATATGCATATACATACACGAAAGAAAGAGAGGGAGAGAGGTAAAAAAAATCAGCATGTGTGTCATTGCGATTGATTGAATAATGACTTTTTGGATTTGCGTAAAAAAGTAAAAACTGGCAGGATTGAGATGAATTAATTGTAGATGATGGGCCTTTATACGTCGTGGACTCTTCGTGCTCGGGATCGTAGTTTATCCCACACACACACACACACATATATATATATATATATATATATATATATATTTACATCCAAAGTAAAAGAAAAACCCCTCCAAAAGTGTTGCTCCACTTTTATTTGTATATATAATATACGTATTATATTATTGCCTCAACACTCTAGTTATTATTTTTTATGCAATATGTAAACGATATTACGAGCGTATATATATAGCCAAGCTGGAAGGAGGATCCTTCTGAGCCAGCTATCGAATTCTTCTATTAATACAAATGCACATTATTAAAACCATCAAAAGTTTTTAACAGAATATTATACGACGAAGTTTTTACTTTTGTTTGATTTATTTGCCTGTTTTTTCTCACACGTACGATCAATAGGAAACCTCGAATTCCAAACTTTCTTCGTTTTCACCCTTTCGATCACCGTCGTGCTTGGTATTTCCTGTTAGGAACTTAAAGCACATCACAGAAATTGAGTTTTCCTTTTTCTTTTTCTTTTTTTTTTTTTTTAATTTGTTTTGTTCGTTTTACATGTCAACTACATTCCTGTATCGATTATCTATCGACAATTGGAGTATCGAACGACGCTGGAACATTATCCTCCTTCCAGCATTTTACAGACTCCTACCCGGAATGAAAAACGCCTCTCGTACTTGCCCTGCTCAAAAGAAAATATTAGATTGAAATTTGCAACGTTGCGATGCAACGAAAGTTCTTTTTTTTTTGGAATTCCTTTTTTTGTAATATTTTTTGGTCATTTCTTAATATTAAGTCTTGAAAAAAATTGATGATTTGAAAATTACCCAATTGTAAATCAATGGAAGGATTTTTCGTTGCATTCCAACGATGCAAACTTCAACGTTGTAAGAAAATCGAATACCAGACATATTTTGTACTTGTGCAAAGTTCTAGGCTACTTTTTTTCCAGTATTTTAAGATTTTTCCCATATACTTTGTTCGTTTTTCTTATCCCCTTCGTCTCTCTCTCTCTTTCTCTCTCTCTCTTATTTTTGTTTTTTAATTCCAACAATTCCTCTGTCATGCAATCGCAACGGTGATGAAATTTGTTTCATGATTAAGCAACCATACGAATGACTGTGATCTAGAAAAAAAAAAACGAAAAGCTAAATGTACATGGCGGCTATTTCTGATGGCAATTTCCTCACCAAACATTTAAACCATTTTCTCCAATGTTTTGTCGGACGGTGAAAGAAGATGAAGAGAATAATCCTCCAAATCAATCCTTACATTTTAATAATTATCATTATTTTAATTTGCGTTATTGTATTTTTATTATGCTATTAGTTCTTATCTACATATTATTATTATTATTATTATTATTATTGTAATTATTATTCTATTATCTCATGTTCACTTTTGAAATATTTTTAAAACTGTTATATAAATATATATATATATATGTTAATCGAAGTATAATGTTACGAAAACGATTGTGAAAAATAATACCACACTATAGAAGAACAAAAAAACAATTGAGTGTCTATATTAATCAAGCAGTAAAAATTCTTCTGTATAACAAGAGAAGGAGAGAGAAGAAAAAAGTAACAGAACAACGGAATCGATATTATTCAGAGAATGAATATCAGTGAACCAGTTTAAAGGACCAAATTGCCGTATCGGCATTTATAACGTACACGTGTGTGGTAGGTTTTATAAAATTACTGGAAACGCGAAGAAAAATAAGACGGGGTCGGAAGGAAAAAAAACACACACACACATTTCATCTTCGCAAATGATTCGTTAGGCAAGCTTTCCTGGGATTAACGCACGACGATCTTTATTCTATAAAAAAAAAAAAAAAAAAAAAAAAAAAACAAGAATGTTGTTTACATTTCCTACCAAAGTTACGCTGATAATTTTTTTAATCTGTCAGCTTGAACAATCTTTTTTTCCTATTTCGCAATAAAACTTCACAATAAAAATCATCGTAGACAATCGTCCGCTAAAAGTAAGGAATCGAAGCTACAATTTTGTCTCATCTTGTTTTCTCAAAGCGCATCCAAATTTATCGAGTTATTATTATATATCGACAGCATTGATGAATAAAAAAGATTTAGTGATAAAGCAAAAAAAAAACGAATTAGTTTCGAGTAGAATAAATGAGATGATGATAAATAAAATATTGCGCGACATATAAAAGCGGAATCAGTTCGAACTACGTAGTTGGAACACACTTTCGATATGTTGACATTGACAACAATTTCATGCCTTATTAAACACGATAATAAGGATTGCACATTTTTTCGATTAAAACCACAACAAAGTGGTTTTACTCCAACAATACTTTTAAATCGCCCGAGCGAACGTTATTTCTAGAAGAATAAACAAATGAAGAAAAGAGAGAGTTTTCGAAATTTAATCATGTTGCAAAGGAAATACTGTATTTTCGATATACCTGAAATTAATAATGATAAAAATTTATTACTGAAACGAAGAAAATAAAAACAAAAAAGAAAAAAAAATCTTAGACGATGCACACATACATTGTGTATAAAAATGATGGGATTAAACTTTCGGCAAAGTCCTCCTTCCCCTCCGTTCGGTATTTATAAAGAAACTCATTCTCGGAGAAACGTTTGTTAAGGGCCTCTGTACACACCTAACATTATCATCAATTAATACAGGTGTAAAAAATAAAACAAAATGAAAAAGCAAGACAAGAAATTTTAACATTTCAAGTATTGAGTTTAATACGAAAGACGGATTGGATATATACACGAGATGAGCAAACGAAAATAATAAATGAAGAAGAAATATACTTAATCAGATGTATATTGAGAAAGCATATATATTATATACCGATGTCTAATTATTAAATATTGAACAAGTGTTACTGAATAAAAGAAAGAAAAGAAACAAAACGTTGTAATTTGTGTTGACAATCGCTGATGTTCTAAGCTCCGTATAATCGCGACGTTGGACACACTCACACATACACTCACCATCATCTGCCTTCATGGGTGCGAAATCAAGTTTTTTTTGCCGTATGAATATTGTAAGTTTATAATAGTTATATATACATAGGCCAAATGCGAGATGCTGAAATTGCGTTTATGGAGAAATACGAATGAATCCACTTGTCAAGAATTTATGAAAATTATTGATCCACAGGAAATGAGCATTTCAATCAGGCACTTGCGTTCAGAATCGAATATTTATCGCTTCAAAGGTCCATCCACTTTATCCACTGCCTTTCAAATTCTCTCCTCTTTCTTTTCATTTTTTATCTACTTCTTTTTTCTTCTACACCGTCAACGTTCTGTTGAACTGTTAGTATAGCCTTATCGCAACAAATTTTTATCGACCACTAACATATGCTCTATTAAAACACGTGAATGTCCTGGTTCAATGGTTCATTCGATAAGGAACGGTGGTATTTATATTTTGAGCAGGTTTTCACGACACGTCCGTAAAGAAAATTTACTGTTGAATTCCGCATCGTTCGACTGCAACGAAATTTCATTTTTTTTTTTATATTGCCCAATTTTCTTGCTCATCTAGACAACGAAAATTGATCAAACTTTTTTTTCCTCTGATAGAAACCCACGGAAACAATCTACAAAAAAAGGTTTGACAGTTAAAAAATGATGAAATTTATAAATAAGAGAAAAAAAATTCATTACATTCTAACGATGCAAAATTCATCATAAAAATTGCACATTATGACTGGTTTTTTTTTTTGGGGTTTTTTAAACTTTCAGTCCCGCGACTGAAGCCATATAACTATCCATTTTGTAAATAGTACACTGGCGATAGTGATCGAATTATGACTGCAATGCAGATGAACTTTTGAGTTTGTTGTAGATCCTTTTATCATTCATAAGAATAGAGAAACTCGACGTATTGGTATATATATATATATCGAGAGTGCACGCAAAAGTAGCATCATGTATAATCCACGAGATTATTGCTTATGAATATTTTTTCAATGCCAAACAACGTAATAACTCCGTATGTAAAGATATTGATGTAATAAATTCAAAATGCACAATTATACATATCTCGTGTGTTTTTGCATTTAATATTGATCATGTATTGTCAATCGAAGCTTCAATGACGAAATCCTCTTTTGCACATTTTCGCTATTGGACGAATTAATTAGTTTGGTTATAGATTTTTTGTTTGTTAAAAATACTTGAACTAGCGAATACTAATATTTGGTTTTATATTAAATTATACATCGTTTATGTACAAAGCGTAGAATCCTCGAAGGAGCTTTGGCGATACATTCATTCACAAATGACTCTCACTCATTTAAAATCAGGGCTGAGATTAGCACAGGTAAGTCTATTTTAATGAGCGTCGTTATACTAATAATTGAAAAATCACATTCTCGAATCTGGCTTCTAAGTCATCTTTGTTATTCTCTTTCTTTCTCTTCATCTAAAAAATGCTGTACGACTTTTTGACGCTAAAAATGTATAACGATATAAACTGGGTACAAATTACAGCCGTTTATTTGTAAAGCAATATCTAAAACGTTAATATAAACTGCACGCGTTTATTTTATTAAGCTTGCAACTTTGGATTGCAACGGCATTTTTTTTTAGCGTTTGACCAACATTTTTTGCACAGTAAACGTACGAAAATTGATCAAGTTTTTTTTATTTCAAATAAAAATATAAATTCGAATAAAAATATCGAAGATTTAAAAAATTAAGACGTTGAAATGAATTCGCTGCATTACAAGGATGCAAACTTTCAATACCATACGTATATCTCTTCATCGAGACTTTGGATGAAACTTCCGGCGTGTATTTCAACAAATCGACCCTGCGTTTGCACAAATTGTCTCACAAGGCGGAAGCGACTTAAAAAAAAGTATTCCGTCGAAAAAAATTGCCATAAATTTACGTTTACGCCCGCCTCCAACTTTAACGTCACTTAGCTCGCTGAATTTTTTCCATTTCGTCTGGAGTGAATCGAAGTACCGTGGAAATAGCGTTCAACATATGTCGCTTGCTCGCGGAATCGTTGTTCGTTAAGAAATTAACGAATACGTTTTTGAGGTACTCCAGATTTGCTCCTTCTCGAGATTTACAGGCTTCCAATCTGTAAAAAGAATCATATTTAATGATTTGAGCCATTTTTTCAGTTTTATAACAAAGGAATGATTTTTCATTGATTTTACAACTGACCTCGTGATCTTAGCTTGAAGAACAGCGACCTCGTCCTTGTGTTTTTCAGCAGCATGCAATTGTTCTCTGTGAATTTCTCTAACGGAAGTTTCTAATTCGCTATTCTTTTTTCTCAATCCTGAGACTTGTTTCTCTCGACGCGCCAATTCTTGGGAATAATGAAGCATCGGTGAGCTATCTACAGACAATAAAGCGGTGACGTAATCGGCGCTCGGTTCGACAGTTTGATCGGAAATTGACAATTTGCGTCCAACCTCCGAAGAGCCGATAGCACCTTTTTTCGTGAGAATCGTGTGGAAAGAAGCTTTCAAAGTTGTAATTTCTTGGTCCTTTTCCTCAACGAGGGCGAGAGAACGTTCTCGCTGTCGCAAAAGTTGATGCTCCAAAGCAGCAACTTTGCCTCGATACTCGTTATCTTTTTGTGCCAACATTCGCTCGTACTTCAAACGTTCTTCCTGAAATTGCGCCTGTTGCTGCTCCAATTTCACCTTCAAATCTTTCTCTTTGCTTATCGCTTCGCGATTCAAGCTTCGTATTCTTTCCTCTAAATTTCTACTGTACGTTTTCGCAAGATTCAATTCTGTCGTATCGGATTTTGACTTGTGAGATTCTATCAGACTCGTTCGATTTGATTGATTCGATTGATTGTTACTCGCAGACAAGCTTTCGAGTTTTAACGTCATTTGCTGCTTGTAAGTCTCGAACTCTTGTTCCAACGATTCGTACTTTTCCCTGTACTCGAGATCGCGATTCGCATCACATAAATTCAGGCTCTTCAACAATGCTGCAAAAATTGACAAATTATTCATTATAAAAAAATTCCAAAAACCTCGTGATTGCCTGAAAAAAAAATGAACTTAAAGTGAATAAAAAATTAGCAATTTTCTCGAAAATTCTGGCGGATTTCTCACCTTGAACATTTTCCGAATTACTAGATTTTTTGTTGTCCATATCCAACAATTGTGCATATAACTCTCGTATTTTTGTCGCCAGCCTAGTCGCGTCATGAACGGTTTCAGAATTTCCAAACTCTTTTCGTCCCGAGTCCTCCAATCCGGCTAATTGATCTTTCAATTTTTGTATCGCGTGCTGATCCTGCTGACGAAGTCGATCGTAACCGCCAACCGTCTCAGAAAGTTCGGCGAGTCGAGCTTCCAATCCTGCAACTCGAGTTTCATGAGCCATTTCCAAAGCTTTTGCTTGTTGCTCTGCTGCAGCGACTCGTTTTCTTTCCTGGATTACAAAAATGATTAAATTGTGGGAAACAAAATACAATGAAATAAAATAAAAATTACTAATCGAACGGATGAGATTCCAAAATAATTTTTCACATTTTATCTGTTTCCTTTTTTGAGTTCTGTTCTAAATGTTCTAAAATGTTCTGTTGTAAAAATATTCTGTTTAATTGTCCTGTGGAAAAATACAAACCTCATGAATGGCATGACGATGTTGTTTTTTCAGAGCAGATATTTCAGATTGCAAAGACAACAAGACCGGCGGAGTTTCTTTAACAGCAGCTTCTGCCTGCTTCAATTTGTTATTCGCCATTTCCAGCTCCGCTTCGAGTATTTTATTCTGCGTTTTGCTTGCAGATTGAGTTTTCAACTCTTTAACTTGCTGCTCAAAGTTTTCTTTAGCCCGTCGTTCATCCGTAATCAACCTCTGAAGTTCCCTGACGATAATTTATTTCAAAAACAATAACAGTACGAAAAAATTGAGACTTAAGTGAAATAAATGCAATAAATATACTTTATCATCGCAGAATTGTCCGCCTGCTCTTTTTCTCTCTCGTGACGCTCCATTATTAGCCTATACTTGATATGTTCCACTTCGGAATGTGTGTGATTCTGAGAACGCTTCAATTTATCCTTCAATTCTCTCAACTGTTTTTCGCACTGCAAAATGTATTTAAAAATTTGATTAAATATGCAAAAATATTGAATTATTGAAAATTTCATATATTATATCTAAAATTTTACCTCGTCTCTTTCAGTTCTCATCTGTTTCCTATCAGCCAGAAAATTGGCTTCCATTCTTGATTTTTCCGCCGATAAGGTTGCCAAGGAATTCATCAATACGTTAAGCTGCGCTTTTAATTCTTCTACCGTTTCTGCCCTCCTGGAGCTTTCGGCTCTCTAGAAAAAATGTTTCCAATCGATTTTTCGTATTGCACGTAAGGAAAAATGTATTAAATGATCGTTAAAAAAAAAACAAAACTTAAATTAAGCAAAAAGTAATGAAACAGGTTAAATACGCAGAAATGACGAATTGCCCTGCATATTTACATTTTTTCCTTTTCCATCGACGTTATTATTGTGCGCACTAGAGACATCCTTGATCGGAGAATTCTCTGCACAAAAAAAATCGGGAATTTCGTAGAATCGAACATTTTTAACAAACCTGAGATATTCAAAAATCCCGCGAAAAAAACGTCAAATATACCTGGACTATCAACAACCGAAGAATCGTTACGTTGATTCGATTGAATCTTTTCCCTTTGCTTATCCGCGGCCTCTCTCCTCGTCATTTTTTCCATGTTTTTGTAAGCGATTACGACCAAAACAAATTACGAATTATACCGCGTGTATGAGCGCGAATTTTTTTTCACAAACTTTAGCGTAAATGTGACATCTGTCGTTTCGCACTTCACACGTTTGTCACAGTCAGCTGTTACGACACGATCATTAAATAAAAAGAGTCATCAATTCGTTATCATTGATCGATTATTTTTTTCAACTGAAAAATTCATTTCTTATGATTCACAAGATTCTTTATAAACAATATTTTATGTTACTAAATTAATTATACCGACATATTAATAAAATGAAAACAATCATGTATTTCCCAATTTTATCGTCGTCTGTCACGTATGCGCGTATGAAACACCGCAGTCCTACACGCTTCTTGCACTCAATTTTTGGCTCCCCCTTACGGAAAACCGCGCAAATTCAATAATACACACGGTTTGGTAACACCAAAAAATTTTTTTGAATAAACCTTTCACGGAAATAGTATAATCTCTATTTTCTATTATTTTGCATCAATTTTTACGTTCGCACACTTTTTTTCATTTTCACTCACGCGAAACCCCGATAATTAATTAAAACACACTCTTCCATTGGGTAACTCAAATACAAGGAAATGAAATAAAACCTTTTATGCCAGTTGTAAGCTCTTTATTATTATCTCATTATTTATTTGCATCGTTGGTTACATCAGTTTCAGTCTTCGCAGGCGATTCTATTTCCAATGTTACAGGACCATCATTTTCTATGTGAACTTTCATTATTGCTCCAAATTTGCCATCTAAAAAATTGCATTTTTAACTTTCTGGATTGTCATATTCTATTAAACATTTTTTTCAATTGAAATAGTAATTTAAAATAATAAAAAAGATCATTAATAATAATAGTAATAATGATACATTTAAAAATTTAGAAAAAGTTATTATTTACAATTATTTAAAATATTTGTGATTATTTATTTTTCTTTTCAACGATTCTTATTACCTTTCACATATTCTGGCTTATACTTTTGTCTAAGATCAGCAAGAATATTATTGTAAAATAATTCAGCCTCTTGAGCTGGCATTGATCTATGAAAATCCAATTTGTTTCCTTTCATGACATGATACAGAGTGAATTGACTAATGCACAATATTTCGTATTTTTTGTCCATTACGCTGGCTGACCATCGTTTGCCACTTTCTCCATCGAATATCTTCGTATTCAGGATTTTGCGAACTCTGGAGAAGAAATATTTGCTTGCAATCTTTTAAAATAATATTTGACGATATTTCAATTAATAATGGTGTAATTTTTACATGTATTGAGCATCTTTCGGTGTATCATCTCTTTTGATTCCTATCAATACGCATAAACCATTGCCAATGCTGCTGATGATGTTTCCATTGACTAAAATTCATCATTAACAAAAAGTAATCGTCAACAGGATTTTCTATTTGTTGGATTTATAAAATATTTTGGAATATCGTTTGCACGAGTTCCCAAAATAATAATCAAATGTGTTCGTTAGAATTTACCCACGCTCTCTCTCTATAAAGTACGCAGTACAAAATTCGTATTCGTGCGTGTGTGCGCGTTAATTCACGCTAGAGTGTGTGTTAAAACATTAATGGCGCATGCGCACAAGTGAGCGTTGCTCTAAAAAACTTGTAATGAATAATAAATAAACTATAGAAAGTTGAACAGAAGATTTTAGTGAAAAAGCTTAAAAAATCATGAATAAAATTAAAAAACAAGTGTACTACGATGATTATCGAAAATTGTCTGCGCGACGAAAGTGTAATAAATGAATTTCGAAGAAAGACGCGATCACAGCAATAATCATAATAGTCAAAAGAGCATCCGTATAACCTCAACCGATAACAAAACCTGAAACAGATGCCTCGGTGACTCTTTGTATCACGGCTCTCATAATTGCGAGAATCGATCGAATTATTTAACGAAATTCTCGGAAAGACAATTCAATACTGTCTTTTAAAATCACTCTTATGATTAATATAGTGAAAATTGTTGTGTGTTTATGAACGACTATATTAGAATTTAATGGTGGTTTACTGACACAATCGCAATCGCGCGACTAGAGCCAATAAGAATGCGAGGTATATCCCGGAAAACTCGACTTCCCGCGTGTGACCACTTCCTCATGATGCTTGTTTGACTTTTCAAAGATTGTTTACAAGCAATTTTCGGAGTGCGTAGTTGTGACAATTCAGTATCTTAAGGACTACAAGCCTCGCGGATCTCAGTGTCAATGTTTGAATTAATATCAAGCACAAGTTTTTCAACGTTCGTTTTTACTAAATTTGCCAGATGAAACGAACTTTCGATGACCCACTTGTTGCTTCGAGGTTATGGCGTTATAAACAAAGATATGTTGTGCGTTATATTATACTTTGAGTGAGGATCGTTTTATTCGTTTGAGATCCTACGGGAGGTATGGAGGCTCCTGGATTGAGCCTTTTTCAGGGCTCTGATAGTATTCAGTTAAATTCGAATACTCAGCGACAGCAGGAGGAAGAGGAACAGGAAGATATCAAACGACGTAACGAAGAGGTAAAAATTTTGTTTTTCACAGCTTTTCCTTCAAGTATTCTTTAATTTCCTATTATTTTGCAATTTTCTCATCATTAAACTTTGGTTTCCTTCCGTCCAATGTTCAAAATATGTTTTCTTTACACATTCAAGCACAAAACTATAAATACAAAAAAGCCTTATTTTTTTCTGGCTGGAGGAAAATCCAAAAATTATTTCATCAATTTATCTTTCATTGTTGTTAATTAAATACTAATAAACCATAATTTAGCAAGAAAGCTGTATTAGAAAAAAAATTTGAAAAATATAAAAATACCTAATTTTTCAGAACCAAAGAATCAAAAGTTAAAGTATAATAAAATTTAAGCAGTGATAAAAAATTATTTAATCATAATATTGTAAAAAAGAAGATTCAGCGATTTGAAGCTCGCATTTACTCATTTTTGTCCCATTCAGATCAAAGATCTGCTAGCGAATGCGTTTGACGATTTAGAGGATGAAGACGATGCGAGTTCGATAAACAGTGGTCACTTTCAAGATGTGACTAGAGACGTGGAGAGTTCGAGCATAATAGAAAATTCTTCAGGACATTTGGTACAAAACGACAAAGGCCCGACGATTTCTCACTATCAGAATGAATTTGGAGTATACGGACAAAACGAGAGTAATACTTACAATCAAAATTCTTTGTTGAGCGAACCGGAGGCTGAAAAGGGACCGACCATATCGGATATTCAAAGAGAATATGGATTGTATCAGAGCGATGGCACGCCTTGCAGTAACAATAACAAAGGCGGTACTACGACGGAGCGAAGCGTCGATAGTCCTTACGAACTGCCGAGGCCACCAAATTCGAATTTTGCTCACGATCGCACCAGCCAAGTCAACGAATTCTACGTATCCCATGACAATTATCCTTTCAATTACGAAACACCTTCGAATCACTATGACGCTAAGGGCAAAACTTGTAGGAACAACGGCTACATTTCACCCTACGAGAACAATGTGCAGGGCAAAGAGTACGACGGAGGTGGTGACAATGACGCTAATTCTGAACACTTTAATCATTGCTTTAAAACCAGTCCAAATGGACAACCACTCAACGATAATAACGCTTACAAAGCAGCCGAGTATAACAGCAAAGAACAACTCGAAGTATTATATTCCGTGAGAATGAGAGAGATTCAACAACTTACCAAGGAATTGCAACAGCTTTATACCGAAAAGGAGAATGAGAAAGATCAAATGGGCAGGAAATTAGCACTGGCCCAGGCTGAAATTGAGAGATCCAATTTATCAAGAAATCAGGCACAAAATGCCCTTGGTAAGAGTTCATCCAAAAATAATTAACTTTATTAATTTTTATAAAACGTTAAAATATACGAAATTGGTAATTGATTTATTTATTCTAATTTTTTATTCCAGTGGATGCAAAGGCTGAAATTGTGGACCTACAAACTCAAGTAACATCATTAAGGGAAAACGTTGCTGTCCTGGAAAAAACCAATCAAAACGTGAGTGTTTGTTTCTTAAAACTTTCTCTTGTCTTTAAAATAGTTATTCTTGATGTTAAAATATTTTATTATTCTCTCAGCTGTCGCACGAATTGACGGTCGCGAGGGATTCCGTAATAGATCTTCAGCAAAAAATTGCAGTTCTGGAAAGAGTACAAATGCTCCATGCGAGTGACAAAACTCAAGAGAAGTTTTTGAAACAGGCTCAAGAGAAACATGGAATTGAGATTAGAAATATGCAGACCCAAATCGATCTACTAACGGACAAATTGAACGTCAAGGTACGTAGAAACGTTGGAATAACGATGTTTAACAAATAAATAAAAATACAATATGTTATAAAGCTTTCGATCAAATTTACTGCAGCATCCAAACGTGGATATTAACAACCAATGCATTTGGGCAAGTTATTCATCTATATTGTGTGTTTAGTTGGGATTTTCGTTGCAACTGTTATCGTTTGATCAAATTTGGGCAACTTTAGAAGGAAAAACTAATATATTTTTCTGTCGAAAAATTCAAAACAGAAATAATATTGATAAAGATGGAAATATCTCTTTTACAGCTGTTTAAATCTTTTTCATTCTATGGCTGCCCACTTTTTATGACTTATTATTGTGTGAATGAATCAAGTACAATTTTAACTCGTGTTAAATCTTCAGGAATCTTCATACGTGTCATTAGAGCAAAAATTAGCGGACGTGAGAAGAGCTCACGAGGCATTGATGGTGGAAAAAGCGGACACGGTGAATCGTTTGTCGCAAGCTTTGGAGGACAGTCAAGCGCAGTGTCGAAACTTGATGGCGAACAATCACGCTCAAGAAACGATGCAATGGCAAGCTCGAGTGAAGATATTAACGCGAGAAAAGGAAGAATTGCAGACCAGCGTGCACGATTTGCAGCACAAATTGGAAGCGGCGAAAAACGATGCGATGCAGTACGATTCGTTGCTGGCTACGAGTTTGGAGGATGAGTCAGATTCGATAAAGCAAATGAAATTGGGAGATCCGCAAAATCGATCTCGGAGCAAAGGATCCGACGATGTTGCGAACAAGTTGAGGGGAGAATTGCAAAGGTGCTTGGCTGGTCAAGCTGTGAAGAGAAAAGAGATACATCGGTTGGAAAATACTCTCTCACAGAAGGACAAAGAGCTTGGCAAAGCGATGGAAATGGCAGCGACTTGCCAACAAGAAGCTGCTCGTTACGCAAAACGCATTAGCGAACTTGAACACGAGCTCAAAGTCGTTCTCACCGAACACACCGTCAACGCGAATGCACAAATACAAAAACTCTCGGACCACTTAACCGAAGTAAAAACTCACTATGGAGAACTTCGAGAAGAGAAACTCGTGCTCGAAAAAAAATTGGAAGATACGTTGAATAACCAACAAGAAACTCTTCGTAAACTTCATCAGGAATCAATGGCCGAACAACAGAAAGAAATAATCGACGAGTACAACAAGGAATATCTGGATATTCACGAGAAAGCTGTTGAGAGAGTTCGCCAGGAAGCTCAGCTTGAAGTAGTGCAATTGACGTAAGTATTTTGAATGCGATTGCGAAGTTGGTGTTATTGAGAAACAACAAAAATTCTTTTTATTTCATACATTAAATTCTGCTTTATTTACAGAGTGCAATTGGAACAGACCCAAAAAGAATTGGATCGTGTCAAAGAATTGTATATAGAAGTATGCGGTACAAAAGAACAGCTTATAAGTGACCACAGGAACGAGATAAGACTGTTGAAAGAGGAGTATGCCAATTTAGAGTCTCAGAGAGAATACATGGATAAAATGAAAAATGATCTGGAGGTACAAGTGAAAATAGTTTCGAGGCTTACGAAAGAGTCCGAATCGTACAAAGCCCAAATAATCGAACTGGAAAAAGATCTGAGTAATGAACGAAAGAAAAAAGAGGAGTATACGAAAAAAATACACGAAGAGATTGAAAGAGGTACGTAAATTCATTACCAGATTTGAAAGCCAAATTATTTTAAGGTTTTACGAATAAATCATTGTTTTTATAACAGCAAAAGAAGAAGCCCTCGCGGAGCTCAGAAACGCACATCCGAATCATCAAATAAGCGTTATGCTACCGGACCATTGCTCGGAACATTCGGACAAAATAGCGCGTCTCGAGGACGACTGCAAACGTCTGGAGGAAAAATTATCGTTCGCTGTTGAGGAGCAACGAAAAATGTCGGATTTACAAACGGAGCTTGACGACACGAAATTAAAAGTTGCCCAAATGGAGATTGCCCAAGAAAGTTTAAGAAAAAAATACAACAATGTTGTGAGTGAGAGAAACGACTTGCTCTCGCGAATATCAAACCTGGAGATTAAATTATCCGAGACGAAAAACAGCGAGCGACAGGATTCGGCAGATGTTAAATCGAAGATTTCTCGGATACAATTGGACAACGAAACATTGCGGCAGAAATGCGAGAGTTTGTTAAAAGAGAAGATCGAACACAAGGAAAAAATTTCGAAATTGCGGCTCGAAATAGCGGAAAAGAAAAAAACGATAGGAAGTTTGGAGAGTATCTTGAACAGATCTGGCGACAAAAGATCGTCGGATCAGCTGGAGAATACGAGGAAAGAATTGAGCAGGTACAAAGAGCTGGTCGAGCAATTATCGTCAAAGACGAATGAGGGAAAGGACAAGAGAACTTCGAGTCTGTTTCTCGAAGAGCGTGTAAAACAATTAGAAATGGATCTTGCAGCGAAAGAGGAAAAGCTTCAAAAGTTGAAAGACATGGAAAAGATCAAAGAAGAGAGAAATCAGTTGGTAATTAAATTGAAAACCCAGGCTAAACAGTTCGAGCAATATGTCAAAAGTCAAAAACGAATGTCAGCCGAGTTGAATTTGTCACCGCGAAGTTCTACCGATGGTACAGAAATGCAGAGATTGCGAGAAATCGCAACGAGAGAAGTCCGCGAAGAGATGGAGCAAAAAGTTGCTAAAGAATTGCGACTAATCGAGGACCAGCATCGAGAGAAACAAAAGAGTTTGGAGGAGAAGTACAAAAATGCCTTGATCGAGTTGCATACACGATGCAACGAGAAAACGAAGGAAATCGAGAGTCTCAGAGAAGCCGTGCACACGGATAAGGTCAAGCTTCACACGTCGCTCAAAGCACAAGAAAAAATCGTCGCACAAATGATCGACGCGAAACTCGACAGTTTCAATCGCGAATTGACTGCGAGGAAATTGAAAATCGAAGAGTTGCAGGAAAAATTGCAACAGAAGGAAAACGATACTGAGGAAGAGCGCAATGTCTGGGCCCAACAAATGTCCGAATGGCTCGTGGAAATTCGCGACATTAAAGCGAATGAGGAAAAAATGAACGAAGAAATTAAAACACTGAAAGAGGTGGAAAAATGCTTGACCCAAAAAATCAAAACAATGATGGAAAAAGAAGTTACTTTGAACAGCAGATTAAAATCCGCGAAGAAAACTGCTCTAAATTGGAAAGTATGTAAAATTTTGTATTGTCCTAAAACTAGCGATTGTTCATTCAATTTTTTTTCGAATAATTTTCATTTTATTAGAATTAACTTTTTTTTAATGATTTATTTTTAATGATGTATTTTTGCAGGAACGCGCGGAGAAGACTGACAAATTCTTGTCCATCGAGAGAAAGCGCATAGAGGAAAATTACGAGAGAGCCATGAAGCTTGCACAAGAGAAAATAGAGGCGATAATAAGCGCAGCGGAAGAGCACGTTGCGGTTAAGTTAAAAGAGGTCGAAGTTCAGTACGAAGAACAGTTGGAACAAATGCGACTTAAAATGAAGTACAAAAACAAATGTTGAAGTATGTATTACACAAGAAAACACGATTTAGTATGCAATATAGCTTCGGTAGTACATAGGATAAATTGTAGTTAGAAGAGGCTAGTTATTTTTTTTAATTCAAAGCACTTTATTGTACAACACTTTTTGTTAGGAAAAGTTTAATTTAGAAACCGTCGACTTTCATAATTAGTATAGAATGTTTCAACCGTTCGATTAAATTTTCCTTGAGAGGGCATTTGCTCAATTTGCCAAGTTGTAAAAAAAAAAACGTATAAAATTTTTTAAATGAATGACCGTCACAAAACTTTAATCTTATAAGCGAAAATTTGTTGGATCTTCAAATTTTTTCAATTCTAAAGACATATTTTCTAAATTGTCGAAAAAAAGGACGAGTCTCACAATTGTGCTTAAATAGATCTGAATATTTTCTTACATAAGCAGATGAAAAGTTTTAATAATCGCTCTCTCGACACTTCGGATAAAATTATATTCGCCAAATTGAAAAAAAAGACAACTGTCTGCATATAAATCATATATTAAATTTAACGTAAAATTGTCTTCAATGAAATTGACCTTTGGATCGATCAATTTCGTGATCAAATTGCGTGAGTAGTGTCAATCAAATTTGCAATCTCGGGACCCTATTCCAAATTTTACACAATTTAGTTGCCAAAGCGAGAGAATTTCTCGCTCGTTGCAAGCTGACATAATATCTCTAAATAAGAATAGATATAACTCGGCCCTGTAATACAAGGGGATAAACAAAAGTATAGGTTCAATTCAATACTGGAATATTTACGGAGATGCTCACGTTGTAAATTTTCTCGTGGCAACCACAGGACGTTTACAATGTTTTAGAAAAAAAAAAAAAGAGAAAAGACAAAAGAAACCCCTAGAAGCTTGCCAAATTCATCACATAATTGCCGCACTCGACTGGATTATTTGCCAACGTCGGCAACCAGAGTATTAATTTAAAAAACAAAAGTTTGATTTTCTTAGCAATGGGAATAACAGCGAAAGTTAAATGTACAGTATTCAGTTTTAATTAGTGAGAGAGGTTCAACGATTCCACTACACAACAGTGGCTTTTTGTTCCTCCAAAGAAAGCATTTTTATTGACATGACAAAAATATGAAAAAAACTCTCTAATGCATAAACATTTTGACAAAAAAAGAATAATTAAACTTAAGAATTTATTATTAAATTTGTATAAAGGATATATATATATATATATATATATATATATATATATATATATATATATATATATATATATATAATTATTACATGTACTTTCTATTCTTTGTATAGAGTTTTATAGTACAATGTGCAAGTTTGACCAGCCATAATGTAACAAATACGTCATAACATAATATATTAGACACAGAACTGATGATAAAGTATATTGAAATTAGTCTTGTTAAAATAAAAGTGTACTACTGTTATATATGGTCCACGTGGTTGAATGGTACCAATTTCAAGACACTAGATATAACATTTCGAAAAATTATACTCGGCATTGATCAATTTTAAGAATAACAATGCTGAGCTACAATTTTATCGTATTTCGCCATTATTGTCTTGGTTCTCTTGACATGTGTGTACTTTGAATTCATTAAAGAAAAAAAGAAGAAGAAGGAACAAATAAACTCATCTCGTGCTTGACTAATAACGATTCTGAATACCATAACAATAGTTATTAAAGAAAAAAAATCATCACTGAATAGAGAGTATTATTAATATTAATTAATTCTGTATTTTTGTATGTAGAGCGAATTAATTTATTTTTTGTAATAAAGATTTTATGTCACCTTCGTAAAATCTTTCATCTTTCAATCAGTTGTGTTACTAATTGTCCTCTCATCCGATCCAATTAGCCTTTGATTCGATACTGTGCCTTTAACAACACAAAAAACCAAAAAATTTCGCCTTGTACATTTTTTTTATAAATGAATAAACATTTTCCTGTTTTATATTTTATTCAACAAAATTCCTCATTCTTTTCCATATAAACCGGTTTCCAGACCTGAATAAAAATACACAACATATGCAATTCCCTTGTGTTCATTTTTTTTCGCTGTTTTTCAGCATTCTAGATCTAACTTTGATTTACCATAACTCCGAAACGAATCAACGAGTTAACTTTTTTTTCTAATTTTTTGAAATTTTATAGAGAACAGAAAAGTGTTCGATCCTCCAAAAAAAACTTAAATATTACACACATTTGCCACAAGTTAGGAACCATCCGATAGTGCCCTCTGAAAATGATAAAAAAAAATAAAATTTTCCAGTTTACCAAATTCACCGCTACGAAAATAGCGCCATTTTGAAAAACCTCTAAAAACTCTCATCATCAAGAATTTCTGTGTTCATCGCCAACACCAGCAGCGTCGACCGGAAGTTAGCAGTATGTCATAAACCAAAATGGCGGATCTCAGTGATACAAATTCGCACGAAGTGACAGAGAATAATGTTTCAAAACGTTGTAATAATCAGTGGGTCAGACTAAATGTAGGTGGAACGTACTTTTTAACAGCCAAGACAACATTGGCGAGAGATCCAAACTCGTTTCTTTATCGACTCTGTCAAGAGGATTCGGATTTAATATCGGACAGGGTTAGTCGATGTCTATTATTGCCGCGTAGTTTGAATCTTTTCGTTTCCATTATGATGATTTTAATGATATTTGCATATTAATTACAAATTGAACATATCAAAGTGTGTATTAAAACATAAAAATACGAAATTCATGACGAATTCGAAGATTTTCGACATGTAAACAATTGTCTCAATGCTACTGGACTAAAAAATTAAATGGAACATTCTCAGGATGACACAGGAGCTTACCTCATAGATCGTGACCCCAAATACTTCAGTCCCGTACTCAATTACCTACGTCATGGAAAACTCGTTATTAACAAAGACCTCGCTGAAGAGGGTGTCCTTGAAGAAGCTGAATTTTATAACATCACCGAACTCATTCGTCTCGTCAATGAGAGAATTATGTTAAGGGACACTCGGCCGCAGCGAGATTCCAAAAAACACGTTTACAGAGTAATTCAATGTCACGAGGACGAAATTACTCAAATGGTCTCCACAATGTCTGACGGATGGAAATTCGAACAGGTTTGCATTTTTTTACAAGCTTTTACCCCTAGCTTTCCAAACATAAATCATTTGGATTTGTGCCGTCTAGTGTAAAATGCCTCTGTGTAAGTAATTCTGTCAAAAAATGTTTTTTCAGTACAGCAAAAATTATATTCGATTACAAGTCCAAAAAAAACCCATTAACTATTCCAAATTCTGGACGTAATATTGAAATTTTAAGCTTGAAATAAAATTTAATTCAATGGTTTTCAATGTACAAAACTGGTAAAATTTTGAGTTATTATTAAAAAAGAAAATAAAGAATGGAACTTTCAAAAAACGAATGGTTTTAATTTTGTAAAATTTCATTAATCGTAAGTTTTTATCACAGCTCATCAATATTGGATCTCAATACAATTACGGCAATGACGATCATGCAGAATTTTTGTGTGTGGTAAGCAGAGAGTACGGAGCAAGTCAATTAAGCTGTAAGGAGCAGGAATCAACGGATCGAGTTAAGGTACCCATATCCCATTCGCATCATTCGCACTCCCACCCCAGCCAAAGTAGTCGCGATTAAGGATAATATTTGTTTCCTTTGACGTTTTGTTTTATTTGTAACAAGCCTAGTACGGACTTTGGTAATCGCTAATATAATATTGACAACGTGCCTTTTTATCACGTAATACATTAATAGCGGGTGTCTGGTTTTTTTATGTGTGTATTTGTACGACGTTCAGTCAACAGTATTATAATTTTGTTTTTAAACCAAATAAATGTCGCTGGGTTATTTGTTTAAAGTGTAGCTTTAATCCATGTATAATTAGACACTGCGCAACAGCGCATTGAGTTCAATGTCAAAGAACTCGCTAACATTGATATTATTACAAATTTAATATTAAGTCCGTCAGAATTTACAAGGTGGTTCAACCGAACGAAGTATAAAATTAATTATGTTGAAATTTGCATCGATGGAATGCAACAAAATTTCTGTACCTATAAAATTGTATTTTTTGATAATCGGAAAATGAAAGACTGAGGAAATTAGTAGCAAAATTTTTTGGGTACCTTTCAGGAACCCACAGACAAAATTAGCAAAAACATTGCTGGTAATTTAGAAAATTAGAGATTCAAAAAATAATATAAAGAATTTTCGTTGCTTTCCAACAATGCAAGCTTCGATGCCAAAAAATTGATATCTGTAATAAAAATGATTGTTTAAAATTGTATAACTGTAAGAAGAATCTCTGATACTCGTGTCGTACCATCTTTTATTACTGTGGACTAATCCATCGGTTAAAGTGCATGAGCATGTGTTTTAAATCATCGGCATTTGTCCGTTGGGCGTTGTATCAACAATGATAATTATTGTAAAGCATGCTGCGTTCCTTTTTTTTTTCTTCATTTGAAAATAAAGATTATTTCTCGTTTGAATTTGGATTTGGTTCATTTTCGTCCTGCACGCTTCGGTGTTTTTTTTGCCTGTCTGCCGTTCTTCACCGATGGCTCATTTAGTTGTCGGTGTAGTGTTTACAAAAGCAGGGTGATGGTTGTTAGATGCAAAATAATTTAAGTATATTTTTATGATCTCAAATAGTGATACTTAGAATTAAGGGGCTGGGGTGTATTTATTAGATGATGCAGACAAATTTATGATGCACAATTACTAAGCTGGAGTCGTTGGGTTGTATTTTAGGTCCTGCAGCAGAAGGGTTCGCGCATGTAATCTCTTTTCCTGCCCAATCCCTTCCTCTACCTCTCCTGAAAAACTAGACCGACTATGCAGCAACAAGATGAAGACTGTTTTACCTTATCCTTTCTTTCTCTCTTCGTTTCTTCTTCTTTTTTTTTAATCTTTATTTAAAAGCTTTATCGAGTTATTATTGTTCACCCAAGTGAAAAGAAGAATCCACACGCAATCGACGTTGATGAGTACATGCGTGAACGTACAAAACTGGAAGTGTAAGAGGTCAGTGCGACATGTAAAACAAAAAAACTTTGGGACGAGAGATTAAGAGTGTTTTTTTGTTTGTTAAACATTATACGATATTGAATATACACATGACATTATATACTACAGGCTATGAAAAAAAAAGAAAAAACATTTAATACGGTTGTACTTGCGAGTTCACTGCGTTTTTTGATCTCTCTTTCTCTCACTATCAACCTATTTATAAATTCACGAAAACAAAGACCATAGAGTCTCAATAAATTTATTGATAATTCTGCCTTAACACTATTTATAATCAATCAAAAGGAGCAAACTTTGTCCAACGACCAATACTCATCTGAAACATCATAGGGATTTGCATCTTTACGAAATAATTTGAAAACGACAATAGCATTTACGAGGATGTAAAAAAAACGAAAAAAAAATCTTTAATACAAATGTCTATACAATTATACGATTACGACTTTCCCAGTTGTGTATAGACCATTGTTTTTGTACGAAATTATATGTACAGGGTTAATTGTTGTTGTTGTTTTTTATTTTCTTTCTTTCATTTTAATTTGATTTATTTCTTAATTTGCATTCTTTACGTAAGGGGATATCTAAATTACTTACCTTCGCACTGCCGCATACGAAAGAGGAATATAAAATAATGTAACATTTGTAATATTTAGACCAATACCTTGCATCGTCGGGGTTCTTCTTATTTAGTTGTTTTTCTTTTTTCGTTAAAAGAAAAAACAAACGCGAGATAAGAGCCGTGATCGTCGATTATATATTACATGTAATGTACATTATATATAAATATATATGTAATGTTTACCCAACAATGACACTATAGAAAAAATATATACATAAACTTAATCGTTAGCCCAACGAGGATCAATAAAAAATAAATAAAAAAATTACCACGTAGAGGAGATTAAATGTTATTTGTAATGATTGAAAGTGCTCTCATGAGAAAAGATCATCATTGAATTTTGTTAATTGTTATTGATGGAATAAGCAACACATTGAGAGTGAGAAACAAATAATGTTAATGGTATTGAAGTTTACATCGTTTGAACGCAACGAAAATTCTCTTTCTATAATTTTGTTGATTCTCGAATTTTTCTAAATTGTCATTTTATTGCTGATATTGTCAGTGGGTTCCTAACGAGATTTAAACAAAATTACGCCGTACTTAGACAAAATTCGCATCGAAATTTTGGAGAATAGTGCAGAAATTTCGTTGCGTTTCAACGATGCAGATTTGAACATCATACAATGTAAAGGAACGTTGCAAAAGTACTTTGGTCTTCGATGTTTATCGTATTTACCGATAAATCTTGTTTCGTTTACGAGATAATCGGTTTTTTGTGATACGAGAGAATATTGGCACGTTGAAACGATTGGAGAAAAATCTGTGACAAGATTATTGGTCAATTGTCATAGGCCTATGGTACTGAGCCCAGGACAATATACGTCGTATAATAGATGAATTATTATTATAGTTTGTACGTTAAAAGAAGTCACACACGAAACACACGCGTATCTCAACGTATGAGAAAACGAATAAATGTAAATCAAGTGCCGGAATGATGAGTCCGAAGAGCTACGATTTTGTGCAGAGTACAACATCATCGATCAAAGCCCATCGTCGAAAAAATAATAAATAAATAATAATAATAAAAATAATAATTCGCTATCATACGTTTCGAGGATTCAAATAGAACGAGCGAGAATAAAAGAGGAACGTTTTTTACACGCGGCTGTAATAATATGTAATAATATTTTCCAAATTGTTCATAGAACTGCGATTTTGTATCTCACTATCTGTGCAACGATCTTGCACGTCCCCTTCCTGAAAGAAAAAAATATCCCTTCCACCCTAAAAACATATTTTTAACGATTTACTTATTAGGTCAAAATTAGCGTGAATTAATCAATAACGATAGATTGATATTCATTCACTTTATTGACAAATATATAAAACGATGTTCGGGTCATTTTCTTGTTTTTATGTTTTTTTCATTAATAAACAAACGTTTGTACTTTCATAGAATTTCTGAAGATCTTTGACTACTTGATGTTTTTTCGCTAGGCGTAAAACAAATGTATTTGTATACCTTTTGAGAAAACCTTTTAATACGAAGAAGAAAGAAAAAATGCAAAAAGTTAATCTTAAGACAGTTCAGAATCGATTGACTCAATTTTGATCTGTATATGATCATTTGGATCAGGCTAAGAATAAGATCCGTTTTTATTTGGTGGAGGAGAGGATCCGTCCTCTTATCTTCTATAGTGAACAAAGAAAAACTACAAATAGCGATGTAATATTCAAGACAGATCGTACAATAGATAACAGTGGGCGACACTGGAATGAAACAAGCAGTCACAATTATTATGAACCTCACACTTATCCTGTAAAACCACCCATAAAATAACCATAGCAAACGAAAGAAAACATTTCAACTAATAAATCAACTTACAATGGAATGTTCGGTGTTGAATAATGCACTTACATGACGATGAATAACACGGATATTATTATTGTATCAGTTATAAAAAAAAGAGACGAAAAAGATAAACACTCGCGAGGTTCGCTGTATTAATTAAGTGCAATCTTTCTTTTTTTTTTTTTTAAATTTACACAATAAATATTTACCACAAATTTACTCTACTATTAGAATAATTGGCCCACCATTTTGAGGGAAACTCTTGCAAGAATAAAACGATGTTTCCATCAGTTGTAACTTAGACTAAATAAAGACTTTATTGTACAACTTTGATAGCCTTCACGTTTTGCCAATCAATTAATTACAATTTATATAAGTATATTCCTGGATTAATTTGCTTAATCGATAAGTATATTTTATATACAATTTTCATAAAAATGATTTATTACAATAATGTTGGGATATTTAGTCTATTCGTTGTTTCAGGGCATGCTGGCTATTGTTTTCAATGGCTGATCCAAATATTTCGCCAATGCTTGAGCCTTTTCTTTCAGCAAACCAAAACCAACGTTTTCTCTCGCGTATAAGCAGAGAAGTAAATTGGCTACTTCCGTTATCACGACTTTGCCTTCCTGAAGAGGAGAAATTCAATAGAATTTTGTTTTAATTTTACTAATCATTAATTCAAATATTATTTTTTCAATTTACAAGTTTTATTTACTCGGTTTTATATTCTAAATAATATGTTTTATTTTCTTGTAGAAAGCAAATTTTAAATTACAGGAAAATCTGACTTAATTTTGTTTTTTAAATTGGTACCAGAAAAGTTTTGAAAACCACTTAAATGATTTGCTTTAAATTTTTCATGGTCATTCCACAAATGTGTACCACTATTTTGAAATTTAAAAAAATTCGAAACGATTATTTAAAACTTATGTTTTAACAGAGATTCCTAAATTCCTGAAATAATTTTTGCAAATATACATTTTTTAAATGCTGATGTTTAACCCTTCTATATGCCACCTTAAACAAGAAATGATAAAATATTTGGAGGTTTACCAAGCAATCCATGAGAACAAATTGAAGCTCATCTTCCTTGAAGGCGTTTCTACCATTTTTTTCATAGGCTGACCAAATATTACTTGTAATCGCAGCTGTAACTCTAGCATCCTTGGCTCCATAGCCGCTGTACGCTAAAAGGCCACCATCTCTGCTTAATAATCTGTCAAATTTATAGTGACAAAAAGTGATTATAAATTTTGTTTACATGATCGAAATATTATAACGTCAACACTGAGGGCGTAATAAATTGTGTCGCA
Organism: Rhimphoctona megacephalus; assembly: GCA_963989365.1. NCBI lineage: Eukaryota > Metazoa > Arthropoda > Insecta > Hymenoptera > Ichneumonidae > Rhimphoctona > Rhimphoctona megacephalus. Next base: position 21,126,774 of record OZ022421.1, read on the forward strand.
AATGTCAGATGTGGCATTTTCACTGTCAAAAACAATGTATTTTGTTGGTTATTCGAATTACAATTTGTCTTACAGCGTATTTTCAACTCCGCCAGTATTGGCTTGGCTCAAAACATGGGTAAGAGCTTTCGGCTTCAACATTTTTCTCGATTTATTTGAAAACTACGATTTTACGTGAAAATTTTACGAAACTTTGACATTAGATACGGGTTTAGTTGATATTGAGAAAAATTCTCATTCTCACTTGGCGGATGTTACGACGAGCGTTTCCGGAAATTAGAAATTCAGTTGAAACGAAGCTCTCTAACCTAAAATGACGTTTTCATTGGCCCAAAGATTTTCGAATTCCGCAATGAACCAATGAAAACTGGATCGAAAATCCACACCGTTTCATTGGTCCCATCAGATGCGCAGTACTGAATGCGTTTTACAACCAATAGATGCGAAATTAAGCACAAATAAATCATTCCGGTCGACAATGAATACGCGGCTTGGGGCTTCCGATAGCATCCTTCGTCCCTTGTTTGTACTTTGTGTTGCTGCGTGTTGCACGTTCTTTAGCATTGACAAAAAGTTAAGAAAGTTCTAAAAAAAAAATGTCTAAGTAACATTTAATTCGAGCTTTGCACGCGAGATGCAAATATTTATTGCAAAACCGTGTTATCGCTTATGGAACATGGAAACTTTGTTGTTCGCGCTCAAAATTCCAAAATGATATTTCCAGTCGAACAACAATCTGTAATGGGTCGAATACCCAGGTAAATATACATATTTCTATTTACATCTCATAGTTCTATAATTGTTTTTGTTTTCAGCACGTTCTTCGAGTATTTTTATTTTGAAATTCACTTCGAATCATTCGCTATCTTTTCTATATCTGATGTTTTACTCTCTGAAAATAGATTAAAAATCGAGTGATGTCCATATTTTTAACTCTTTTTTACGCAAAAAGCGATAAAGTTTATTACTTCAGTATTGCACTTGTGGAATTTGGAGCCAAAAGAACATAACCTCTTAAATCGTGATACCATGAATCATTGTCAAAGAAACTACTGTTACTTAAATGTGAATTTATTTTTGTGACGAATCTCCAGCCCAGTTCCTGGATTGGCGAAAGCAATGTACAAAATGGAAAGCGGTCTCGGATCTTCTGGACCTAAGCCCAAAAGTGACCAGCAAAACAAACGCAGAGAAATTTTTAGCCCTGTTCCTGGGTTTGCGAAAGCGATGTACGATTCAGAGAACTGCTTTGGCTCCTCTGGACCTTCGCACAAAGATGAAATCGAAGGTCTCAACGATAAACTTTTGGAATTACTTTCTTCGCACAACATTTCAACTCCACCAAAACCGATACTGTCTCAAAGACCAAGAACTTTGTCCAGTACACTTTCTGACACGGATACGGATAATCAAAACGAAGCTGTTGGAGCAAGAAAAAACACTATGGCTCACTACAAATATGATTATGCTTTTATTCATCACGGCAGCCCTATGAATTCTAAAAATCCACCCAATTGGCTCCCTCCCATTGGAGTTTTTTGGGATATTGAAAATTGTCAGGTAAAATTAACCAAATCCTTTTATCTCAAAGAAAATAAGGAATCGCAGCTCTACTCCATAAAAATTCTGCTCTTAAACATCTGTACCCTAAAATACAAAATTCCTTACCACTTTGACATGTTTACTTTGGTATCATCTCTCATTGAAAATATCAGAGAAGATGCGTTAAAAAGTAAAGATATTATGTATCTTAGAGTAAAGATCTGAAGAGCAGAGTTTTTATGGAGTAGCGTTTTAATGTAGATGGCAGCATGCAAATTTTTTAATTTGATGGCAGCAAAACGTCACTATTCTTTAACATTTTGATTCTGATATTTGAGATTAAAGATGAAACGGGAGCAGACATGGTGAAAAGTAGAGATGTATTGCATTTTAAAGGAAAGATGTTAAAAAGCGGAGTTGTTACAGAGTAAATAAGTGTAGAATGGAAATTGTGTAGCTGGGAACTTAAATTTGCTATCTGTGGTTTATTATTTCTTTTTAAACATTTACTGAAATATTACTTTTTGTTAAAACATCGAAATAGGTTCCCAAAGGACGATCAGCTGCGGCTATCTCTCAAGTGATTAGGGACACATTTTTTCATGGCTACAGGGAGGCTGAATTCATCGTCGTTTGTGACGTTCAAAAGGAAAATAAGCAAGTTATGCAAGAGCTCAATAATGCTCAAGTAAGTGAATTTCCACATCGAACAGTAGGAAACGCATTTTAAACAAAGCATGTAAAATAATAATAATATTATTGGAGTAATTATCAAAGAAGGTCAAAAAAAATATTTCTATAAAGAAAGAAAATGATTCTTTCTCAAGTATTATTGACAGTTCGAAAAAATCATTGATTTCGAAAACGAAATTAATATAATGAATTTCTCATGGTAGGTAAACTTGATACACGTAGCAGCAACGTATAAAAACGCTGCGGATGAGAAGCTGAAACAATCGATCAGAAGATTTGCCGATATTCATGGAAGTCCAGCATGTATAATATTAATATCGAGCGATATCAATTTCGCGGCTGATTTGAGTGATATTCGACATAGAAAAAAAATTCACGTTATATTGTTGCACAATGAGAATTCTTCGGAAGCTCTTATATTGTGTGCGAACGAACACTTTAATTTTACAGAACTCATGGAGAGTTTACCAGTCAGGACACCTTCCAAGGTAAAGGACCAAAGTAACATTTACCAAAATACTCCAAACGATCGTGTGCGTCATGTAATAAATATATATTTTGCATAAAAAAAAACAGCTTTTTTGCAAAATCATATTCATTTGTTCAAATAAGTTGTTTTGTTTTAGTTTTTTATTTCAAATCTGTGTTCGTTTTTGTCAATTTAATTGTGCCCAATTTCACGTTGCTTCTGTAATATTGCCTGTCAATTTGTATCGTGAATCTCTACTGATTTACCGATAGTATCAATCCGAGTGTTTTTACTAACGAACCTCAGGTGTCGGTATCCGTTTATCTGTATTGGTAAAATCCCGAAAAAAAACCTTTCAGGTTCCCGAGTATTGTGATCTTCTAGTTAGTAATCTTCCCAAGGATAAGGATCTTAACTCTATAAAACGTCGTCTTAAGCGTCTTTCGGACAATTGTGGAGGTCGGGTGATAGGGATCAATTCAAATGTCGCCACTATTCGTTTCCGTTCACAGGACAGTGCGGATAGGTAATTATTCGCCTTGTAATAACAAAGTCCTTCCTATTTTTATATCAAACTCGAAAAACCCGCCTCCTTTATTCGCTCCAATTCGTACCACCTTCCAGCTACGAAAAATCCATCATTCCACCAGTACAAATCCTCTATACCTCACAAGTGACCGATTCGAACGGAATTGTGGTGGGGAGGAAGCTTATAAATAAGAGCGAATTTGAAGGAAGACCAGCAATGTAACGAATTTAACTTGACCAAGCGATCATCATCATTTTGTACGAATTATAATCAAAAGAATTAAAACGAGTCGGTTTAAAGAAAAGGAAAAAAACGAACGGAAAATAGTATTCAATTTCGAATACGGTGTCGTAAACAAAGCCGATATTTTATTTGTGTATTTATTTATTTATTTATTTATTTATTTATTTATTTATAAAAGTGTCATAGTTATATTATTTTGCTGAAGAATAATTAAGACATATCGCGTCAATCTATTCTAATGGTCCGAGTAACCGTTATATTTATCGGTGAGTATCGAAAAAACTTCGATAAAAAAAATAGTGAAAGAAAACAAATATTTTGATATGAAAATCTGCTCGGAATTAATCGTGAAAAATCTCGATGTTTTTGTAATCGCGGGAATGGTCGTTGAGACACTTCAGAGGTCACACACGAGCCGACGCTCTTGAAGGACAATTCCCCGTCAACAGCTGAATACGTTTATCAAAACACATTTTTTTCTCCCAGGGCTCAGAAGCGTATGGATGGCGAGAACGTTTTCGACTTCAATATTATCGTAAAATTTCTCAAGGAAAAGGAGACTCGGTCGGGCAAAACCCAAGGTGCGTGTGTGTATTTTCTCGTGCTCGTATATAATTTATATTTGAAATTCGGCCACGGTTGGTGAATCGCTCAGTAAATGACGATCATTGGCGGCGAATTTTTCCATCCACGTTTTAATTCTTTTCATCGTTTTAATGTTCAGAAAGTACTTTGCCAGTTGAGCTGGTGAGTGATTCTGGAACGACTGTTAGTTCACCGATCCAAATGTATAGTGCAAATGCCAACATTACCGGCGCCAGAAGCCTGCCCGGAACACCCCACTATAATTCGTCATCTCCGGTTATCGGAAATTTCGTCGGCTGGAACGGAGTCCATTGCGGACCGATGAACGCTCCGCCCGGGTAAGATTTTCGCAATTTTTTTTCTCTTTTTCAGCCAAAAACATGACAAATTCACTTTTTTTTTCAATATTTTCATACGTAATTTCGTTTCCTTCGACTATCAAATTTCTTGACACGTGACCTTCAAATTGAAATGTGGAATATAAAACGATGGCAATAGATCAACCAGTATGAACAAAAAAAATAGCAACAATCTTCATAACTATGAAACCATAAGGTGTAAAAATAAATTGCGGAATTACCAAATTTTTAAAAGTGAAAAAAAAGAAACAAAAATTCTTTAGAATGACGCGAATCCGAGAAAGAGTCTTTGAGTCGCGAGTTGATTGAAAAAAATCCTCGCAGAATTCGGACAATGAGGTTGTTTTGATCTTATCTGACTAAAGAATATGTACCAAGCACAAATTTTCTGCCAGGCCGGATTTTTTTTTTTTTTTTTACCAATGAAGTATAAAAAACCGATGTTAATAGAATGATACCACCGCCGCCAATGTTCGTGGGGAGATCCTTCAGTAGCAACGGCGATGTTATGTACAACAACAGAACTTACGGCGAAATGCCACGAGTAAATTCGCCGGTGATTTGGCCGGCTGGAGGTTCACAACAATACGGTCGATGGGAGGAGCAACAACAGTACAAGGTCGAGAGAGGAAAGCCGTTTGGAAAACGCGTCCCAATCCCGCAGGTTCGGGATAATGGCGCGATTAATGGCGGCGGGTGTCCAACTCCCGATAACATGAGACGCATTCGAGGAGCTCATGCTCTTATGAACCATCATCATCAGGAATGGAACATGCAAAGACCGCCTTACTGCCCATTGCCACTTCCTGCCGTAGGATATAGTGGCAACGGTAATAAAACCCAATGAAAAATGCTCCAAAATGTTGAAAAAAAGAATTGTTTATTGTTATCATTTTTTTACAGGCTACGGACAGCCAAATAATTTCAAGAGACGCAGTCCTTCCCCGATGTACACAGGACAAATGAGAGATCACCAATGGAACGGGCATCCCATGCAACTTCGCAGTGCTCGGACACCATCTCCTTACGAAAGTTGCTCGGTCCAATCTCTCAATCAACCACCAAATCGAAATTCACCCTATCAACATAGCGAACCGGATAACGAGGAAGTGGAGGTATTCATTAATATAAAAGTTTTCTTTTTGATTAAAAACAAATGTACCGTGTGAAAAAATAATTTAAATAGGACGTTTTTTTGATGGGAAGGTTATAGTAAAATTATTATTTGATATTTTTACAGCATTTCTTCAATCCTATAAATAATCGTACATGCTCGGGAAGGGACAACAGCACATACACACCGGTTGAACTTCAAGTCACTAATCTCGATCAAAACATGGAACCCAAAGAAATGAAGCGTCTACTTTCGTCGATTTTCATGGAGCACGTGATGGTAAGGATCACTGAAACTTAATGATAAACTTAATGATTACGAAAACTAAGTTCGTACTCATTTTCAATAATTTTTTTTATTTCAGGTACTGCATGTGTCAGTTTTCATGCAATCGGATGGAAATTTCGCAGCAAACGTAAGAGTCCCTTCGCTGCCGGATGCTCAGTACGCGATTTCTCAGTTGCACCGTCGTAAAGTCGGTTACAAGAGAATACTCATAGCGTACGCACACTCCGGAGGCTCAAATCCGCAGCTCATTCGATCGCAGATCGTTATTTTGCTTCAAGAAGTGCCAGGACACAAATTGCCACTTTTCAAATTTCGCGAAATGTACGAAAGTCGTTTTCTCATCTCCGTTAGCGTCTCGGACTTGTACAAAATGAAAGACGTTTGCATCATCACCGAAGATCCTGGAGGTCGTATGGTTTCCCTCAATCCTGATCACAGAAATACTCCGTCTCCTTGTCTCAGCAACATGTCACAAGTAATTTTACTTTTTTCCTCTACTTAATCTGTAAAAAAATGAGCTTTTTCTGATTAATTTCATCGAAAAATAATTTTTCTTTTTCTGCTTAATTTCGGCGAAAAGAAAAAACTTAGACTTCAAAATGATGAATAACATATAGCCGAGTCTGAGTGTTTGCAGCTAGGGTTGAACTTTCGTTCCTCTTGCTGTTTGAATAACGTTGATCATTCGTCGGAGCGATAATTATTGAATCTGATATTAATCTGTCAAAAAATATATTTTTTGACATTCGATATTACGTGTTTTTAATAAATAATTCAATTTCAGGAGGGCCATCTCGACTTGCCCTATTGTACAATTCATACTCCGAAACCTTGGCCCGATAAAGGTTGGGCCGAGCAAGAAATGGCCGAGTTACCGAATGTGAGAATTCCACTAAAAGTTCTTAGCACACGTATACATCAATTATTGACCACGCATAACGGTGGTTTACCGTTGCCAAGGTAATTAATATTTTGTCAAGAAAAATATTCCGTAAAAAAGAAACCAATATAATAAAATTGAAAAATAATTGAATTTCTTATCATTTCTCATTTCTTTTTTACATTTTGCTTTCTTTTCTAGTCTCCCAACGTGTTACGAGGCGGAATTCCAGCAAGAATTGGAAATCGACGAGAATGGAGTGCCTCTGGAACATCTTATCGCGTGTTTACCGTCGGTGGATTTGAAGCAAGGCGTGGGCAGTGTTAAATACATCGTTTGGATTGGAACCAAAGTCCACGACGATAATCACGAAGGTAAAAATACGTATTTATTTCTACGACATAATTTTAATTTAAAGATTACAGTGGCAGAGGAAAAAGTATATTTCTTAAGATTATTATTGAGCTAAACTCGAATTTCAATTGAAAAAAAATACTTAAATTTTCATTTGTGTTTCAATTACAGAAAACAAATGCGTGAGCCCGGCCTTAGCGAATCAATTAGCTCTCTTCAGCAGAGAATTAGTGGATTTACTGAAGACTGCTGCTCACTGCCAGTTGTCGTTCAATCGATTTATTCCTGCCTATCATCACCACTTTGGAAGACAATGTCGGGTGGCGGATTACGGTTTCACGAAGTTGATCGATCTCCTCGAAGCGCTGACTCACACCGTGCAAGTGATGGGCGAAGGAAACAAGCGCACCGTGACGCTTTCGCATCGCGCACAAATACGACGCTTTACTTCCGATCTGCTTCGCGTGCTCAAAGCTCAGGCTAGCAAGCAAATAACACTCTCGGAATTTCCGAACGTTTACGCGAGAGTCATAGGTAAAATCCATTTAGCAGTTTTCTTCGAAATCCAAAATTCTGCTATTTTTTTCATTATTTTTATTTCGTTACGAGAATATTTTTTTTTTTTAATGTGAAATTTGCAGGAAAATCCTGGGACGTTGTTGACTACGGAGTTTGCGAGATCGGCGACATTTTGAACGAAGTTTCAGAGAACACGGTCGTGGTAACGACGTTCAACGGCAACGACAAATTGATGGCGATACCAAAACGCGAACAAACGGCTGATGAGATCGAACGAACGAAGCAATTCGCAATCGAAGTTGTAGAATTGTTGGGTCACGCGCCCCAATGCAGCATGCTCTTCAACAAATTCGTTCCATCGTATCATCATCATTTCGGTCATCAATGTCGAGTTTCGGATTATGGATTCACGAAGCTGATAGAATTATTCGAGTCGATACCTCACATCGTGAAGATCGAAGATGCGCCTGGTGGTGAAAGAAAGATAACTCTCACGGAGAAAGAAGCTCTTTGGGTTTTGGGTGAACAAATTGGAAAGCTGGTGGCTCGTTCGCGGGGTGGATTGAGCGTTTCCAACGTGGCCGAAGCATTTTTACGACAATTTGGTTACGTTTTACGTCCAGAATTATTTCAGTGCAATTCGATTCCAAATCTGTTGGAAAAACTGACGAGCAGCGTGAAACTCATGCCGTCACAAAACGGACTGATCGTCACACTCGTCGATAAGTCTCATTTGGAACAACTCGGTCTTCAATGCCGTAGAATTCTCATGGACGAATTGAACAATCGTTTGCCCGTGAAACAATTTAAAACCGTTTACAATCATTATTACGGCAGCCCTTGCGATATCAACGAAATACAACAGGATCTCTCGCAAGTTGTCAATTTCGTTGGTTCCGGTGACGAGCGATTTATCGAGTTAACACCGTTGCAACGTTTTGCCTGCAACATTTATCGCGTGATGATGAATTACGGTGGAAAAATGAATATATCGCAGTTCGAATCAGCTTATTTGAAAATTATAGGCGTTGCTTGCAAAGTTGCTGAGTATGGATTCCCCACGCTTCAAGCTCTCCTGCAAGCTTTGCCCTGTACAATTATTCTTCAAGATGCTCGTCCGAAGAAAAAACAGTTTATGTTTCTCAATAAGAAACTCGCTGCTGTTGGAATACCGTTGCCTTCGACTTTGGCTTCGCCTTATCGCGGCCGAGACTCCAGCAACGATTCTCTCGAAAGCGACAAATCGTCTCGTCTCAGTGCAGCCAATACATCGGGCCCGCAGAAAGCGCGCGAACAATGGAAAGGAGGAGAAAATGCTTGGGGACAAAACGCGGACAAAATTACGTGGCAAACGAAGAACAACGATCATTGGTCCACCGGCCCAAGCATGGCTAGCGCGGAAACTCATGATTGGCCATCCGAAACCGGCCGCGACGCTTTCCTCAAGAGTTTAAAACGAGTGCCAGTCGTTCCTAAATCATTCCCGTCGCCTAAGCCCGATTCGCCTCCCGAAGACACACCCAACGGTGACAAAACCTGGAAATCTTCGGTTTGGGCTACTCCTCCAAAATACAATTATCCACCGGATTCACAAACGAACGTCGACGTCCCACCTCTCACTTTACCACCTTGGATTCCAATGTCTTCTCCCGATGGCTCGTCCAACTTGCTCTCACCAGCCAAAAACTTGTTACCAGCTGCAGCGAATCCTCTTAATCCACGAACTTCACCCTATTTCTCAGTAAAACGTAATATCGTCATTGCTCCCCATCCTTCCGAACTGCCACTGCCATCCATGAATCTGGCACCAAGGCGCTGCAACCTCTCAAGCGACAACGAATCACCGAGCAGAGCAACGGAAGTAGAATCAATGACATTCGCCAATTCCTTAGAAGACACCAGCCGTACTGACTCTGAAACCGGAAGCACTTCCGGTAACGAGAACCTCGATCAAGTCAACTCGACACCCAGTAAACGATGTACGTAGAAAAATTTATCCTCCTTTCGTACCCCGAAAATTCGGCTCCAATTTTTCGATTATAGTTTATTCTTTCAGTTTATTTGAGAATTCTGAATTAATGGTACTTTTTTATATGTCATTTTTACAGTATTCAGAGGCAAACGACGTCTGGCTGCCCAGTTTAATCAACCGCTCGATCAATGAATGTCCAAGCCAATTTTAGAGCGAAGAGAAATTGGACGTCACAGATGGTATCTCGATCATCAAGCACTTTTTACCCTGGATTCATCATATCCAAACGAGTACCGAAGAAGTCCACAATGAAATAGTCTCGGTAGGCAACTGGGTTGATTATCTACTGCAATTTGCATCGTGCAGTAGATAATTCCCATTTCGATCATATCAACGAACAAACAAAAAGCATTGAAAGTTCTATGCCCGCAAAATTATGCTGAAGAACTTGATCATTTTAAGATTTTCATCCCTCCACGATCGCTCGTTATTTATTTTGAAAAGCGCGTTAATACGATACATTGCACATGTTGTATAATTGTACCATAACCATTCCTCGGTTTTGAAAAATATCGAGAAAAGACCCGACATCTGCGAACCAAACACAAATCTAATGGAGAGACAACGTTACATTTTCCAAGACTGTGATAATAAGAAAGAACGATAGGTACAAAGATTCCAATCAGTTTTTAGTATTCGTAGGTATATCTTACCGAATTTTGGGCCATTTATCAACTTTTTCTTTGAAACTTGAATTTAACCTCAGGTTGACATGAGAAAAGAAAGAAGTAGGAAAGAAAAACACTTATTTGGCCCGAAAAGTATGCTCGCGCTATTCGTAGTCGGGATTTTTTCATTTCTCTTTTACATAGAATTCACATGTATACTTAATGTAAGTATTGAACGTACGCGCATTTGTTTTTCTTTCTCGCAACGTTCAAAATGCAGATCAACGATTTATTCAACAGTTTATGCATTTTTTTCTGCCTATTTTTTTAATTCTACTTTATTCCCGTACGTCTGAAAATATACTCCTGATAGATGCGTTCTTCATTGACTGTATTCTTTCGTTTGTCAGCATATACCTCATTTTTTTGCTCTTTTTTTTACAAGACAGCAATTATTTTATATGAATATTTCGTAGAATTTCCTAATCTTGCCTTGAAATGGACGTGGCATATCGAGAACTGTCTCTCCCTTTTTTGATGGAAACATCTTTGCAAAAAACCACGAGAGTGATCGAAGAATGAGATTTTTTTAAATTCTGCAGAAATAAAAACCATTTGAAATATTTACAGCATAGGTAATGGCGAATTACATGATATTTGGACACTTCCGGGACTCTCAAAGACAACCTAAAATTCGTAATTCTTTTTCTTTTTTTTACCTCCTGATTCCTAAACAACGCGAATCGGGTGTCTCTTCAATTTTTTCAAGTTTCAATTTGATGCTGCATTTTATAGAAAAAAAAAAACGACAAACGAACGTGTAAGTAAAATGTAAATCATTTGTCTCATGGGATGTTTATTTCATTTTGATAAAAGATAAAAATTGAAGGCGATATAAAAGAAATGAGAATAATGTAGAAATAAGGATCTATGCTCTGTCCGATACCGTGTCTATACATATATTTATATATGATCTCAAATTTTTATTTTAATACTTGTGAATGGTATTTTACTAGCGATAAGTACGTTTAAGTTGATGGGGAGGGATGAGTGTTGTAACGAACGAGAAAAGAGTCGCTGTGTTGCATAAATGATTTATAAATTATAAGTGAGTCGTACGGATCGTCGAAGTAATGCGTTTGTCCACTCAATATTTCCACTTTATATTCGAATACATTGCTCATTATATAATTACCATGTGTATATTTGAAGAAAAAAAGGATTATATTGAAATTCGATAAATACGTACGCGAGAGAGTTGGTCATCGCTCAAAGTTGGCAAAACTTTTCTCCTTACTGTTGCAATCAACGATTAAGTTTGATTTATTTATTTTTATTATAATATGCTAATTTATCATATATCACAACTTGTATATTTATTTCCGTATCTCCCGGTGTATTATATATTAATTGAAACTTTCACGCGACGCGAACAAGACGTTAAAACGATTAATCTCACATTCCATTGGAGCAAAGTTTTATCCATTAATTTTTTTAGAATTTCTTACGATTAGACGCAAGACTCGATAAGATTTTGCGAATGGCAAGATTGGTTGAAATTACACGCTCTCCAACAGTTCTGTCGTGCACCGAACGAACTGATGGATTATTGTAATACGGGACAGAGCAATCCTCCCTTCGAACATGCAATTATTCGAGCGTTAAAGTTTTATTGTCATAACGAGCAGTAAGATATTGTAGTTGTAAAGTATGAAAAAAATCGGTGGTATCCTCCAAAAACAAGTATTTAATAAAAATAATTTTGTATACGTATAAATTAGAATAGAATTCTCGCATTTCTTTTTTTTTTGTACATAGTCCATTGAAAATATCACCCTTACCTCGCGTCCGATGACGTGATATTTATAGTCAAGGCGTACAATGTGCAACGAATTGTTCACGAAAAAAAACTAATAAATCGTGGAATTTGAGAAAAAAAATTGTTTGGTTTTTCGCAAACACGAGTAACAGTAACGCAATGTTTTTTTTTTTTTTTTTTTTTAATTTTTTTTTATTGAAGCCAACCCATTCATGATTAATCTGCATCAACACAAACAACGCGATTTTCCATTATAATGTTTTTTTGTTTTCCTTTTTGGTGATCTTCGTTTATATTTATCTACAGAATTAATGGTACGATATTTCTACGTATTTATACAATCTTAATCTTCGGTCTTCATGCCCGAACCAATCGGACCGTGCCTTCGTTCCCAAACCATTCTATGCTTTTGCTTCATCAAAACTGCTCGTGAATTTGGTTTCGGTCCCTGATCACCATCTGTGCAAAAAAACAATTGACATTTTTAATCATTTTTCTTTATGCAATTTTCAATTTTGAATGTAAAATAGATTCACTAAATTTATTATGAAAAACTGCAGATACAATTTTGGAATAAAATATAACTTTTGAGAATCATTATTGAAAAATTTATTTGGTAAACTACTCTTTGGGTATTATATCTTCATTAACTCTTAAATTCAAAAAATGTTGAGAAACATTTAAGAATATAATTGGGTTCTGATTGTAATGTTGAATTTGAATTTGAATTTCATCGAAATAATGTTGAATTTGAATGTTCAATTTGAAACCAATTTTTCAATTATTGTATTAATGTAACCTGGCAATTGGAAAGCAAAAAAATTTTTTCACTAATTTCGTTTGAGAAATTTTTATGCTGATTTTCATTGCATGATGCACCAGAATTTTTTGTACGGCTTAGAGAAATCATGTTTTCTCAATACTCATATTTAAGGTGGTATAATTTTTTATGAACCTACGTTTGGAAAACCAATTGGCAGCAGCAGCTTCATAAGCTTCATGGAGATATAAGCATTGGTCTCTGTCAGGATCATTGTACATGAGACACATCTCAGCACGACTTCTCAAAATACTAATTATCTCGTTGTCTACCATTCTAAAAAGAAAAATTTACAAAATTGATTATTGGATGAAATTAAGTACAAAATAAAACAATTACTTATAAAATGATTGGTATTAAAAAACTGAATAATAAAGTAATTAAAAATACTAAAACAAGGAAGCTCTGTCAGCAAGGTTTCTTTCAGTTTTCTTTTATCCTGGCAGATACGACAGTGCAATTCAGCTGCAATTGCACAAAAGAAGGGAACAGCTGGAAGATAAGAATGGGAAATAAAGAAGTAGGATGGAATTGGGAATGGGCACGTAAAAGGCCGAACATATTATAATTTGGAATGACATTATTAAAAAAATAATTACTTGTCTCTTGCATACTGCTGATCAGCTTCAAAAGCACATACAAGATCATCGCTGTAACATTCATCGATCGTGGGAACACGACGAAATTTCTGATGATACCAAGGGTAGTGTTGTCGATTTGGTTCGACGATCTTTTCTGCGATACAACAAATAAACAACAAAAAACAAACAACAGACAAGCCTGTCGTGACTGAGACTTAAGTTGTATTTCAAACCGACATACATAACCTCAAAGAAAAAAATGTCTACGATTAGATAATACCTCGGAATAGCGTGACAGGTTTGTCTATCAAGTTGTACACGGCAACGAGAAAACCTTCGACAAAATTTTTCGATGGATCCATTTTACACGATTTTTTATCCTGCCGGTTAATTCGATGGAATTATGAGTTTGAAAGTGAGAAATATGAGTAGCAAATGGCAGTGCTACGCAAGTTTCGCAACTTGCGAATGGTCGGTGACAGTTGGTAACACTTGAAACAATGAACATTATTTATTAATTAAAAATGATTTGCAGTTGGCAATCATGAGTTCGCCATCTTGCCGGTATAAAAGCGAGTTTCCCCCCAGTTTGGTCTCCATTTTCACCGAAGAACGCGCTATGGTAAGTGATTGTTGTGCTCCGTTTTTACAAATCCATTCTGCGTGCAAACATCCTTGAATATTTCAATTGAATTTCCTACTCATTACAATAAAAAAATGTTGCAATTACTTGAAATTTTAATATTTTGTCGATTAATTTACAATTTTTTTGTATATTTTGATCTTGAAATACAATCATGTTTCGAGCCTGAAACAAAAAAACATGGCGGGTAGCCACGCGGTCCCAACATATAATGATGATTTAGATATTAATGTTTATGGTTTAAACTGATTAACCATGAAGATATCATTCTAGGGCGGTCTGAAAATGATTCCCATTTATACAAATAGATCGTCTAAAATGTACTCCACTTTCTCACGATACGGTCTGCTTGATTCTTTCAGTCTCACAGAAAGTTCAGTGCGCCCCGTCACGGGTCTATGGGATTCTATCCCAAGAAAAGATCCCAACGTCATCGTGGTAAAGTAAAAGCTTTCCCCAAAGATGACCCCAGCAAACCTGTACATTTAACCGCGTTCATCGGTTACAAAGCTGGTATGACCCACGTTGTTCGCGAAGCTGATCGTCCTGGTTCAAGTAAGTCTCGTTTTATTGGTCAAGTTTTGTATTAGCCTTATTTTCGTTCAAAACACCATAAACCACGATTAACCTTATAGTTGAAATTTTTTCTTATATAATCACGCATTTTTGGAGGTTACGTTGAAAATACGTTTTTTTTACGCATTTCCGATTCCTTTTGTTCTTAATTGCAATTAACCTTTTGAATAAATTTTCTATACCTGAAATTCACACGGTTTTCGAGGTCATGTTCAAAAATACGTTTACGATGTCGCTGATTCCTTCTATTCTTATTTGCAATTAACTTTCTGATTAAATTTTTTCTAAATGAAATTAACACGTTTTTCGAGGTTATGTAGAGAAAATGAGTTTTTTTCACATATTTCTTATTCCTTTCGTTTTTAATTACAATAAGCTTTGAAATTCTGTTTTATTTAATGCAATTACCATGTTTTTTGAGGTTACGGTGGCCATAAACGTTTTCTTCAATATCTCTGACCGTGTCTGAAAAAGTTGCCATTAGTTTGACGGATTTTGATAATATTACAATTTATTACACATTGACAAATAGTTCTAAGTTTTACCGACGCTTTTACTGTCACAGGATAGGTGTATTAATATGCTAGTCCGGTGGCAGTAGTGGTTCACGAGCTGCTTGATCTTGTGCAGTATATTCTAAACCACAGTGTCGAAAATAAACTCTGTCCCTTACTTTGTAGGAGTGTACGGAGGCACGGCATATTCCATAAACTCTTTGTAGCCCATTGGGCAATGACCACTGAGACAAACCATGCTTGGTACAGTTTATTAACGAAAAAACACAAAAATGTCTAAAAATCTTGACAAAACTTTTTTAGACGAATGTTGATGTTAAATACAACAGGATTAATCATTTTTGTTGCTTTATAGAGGTAAACAAAAAGGAAATCGTCGAAGCTGTGACGATTTTGGAAACTCCACCAATGGTCGTTGTCGGCGTCGTTGGTTACATCGAAACTCCTCATGGTCTGCGTGCTCTCACCACTGTTTGGGCCGAGCATCTGTCCGAAGATTGCCGTCGTCGGTTCTACAAGAACTGGTAAGAAAAAACTTGAATAAAAAGTTAGTCACGTAGAAACGTAGCTCAGTAGTTGTGAATTTTTGGGGAAATATTATAAGCGATAATTAAACGAAACAATGAAACGTCAGCTCTCCGCTCAAAAGATGAGAGAATAAACTTGGAATTAGCCCATGAGGCTTGATTATTAAGCTCCCATTATGGCTGATCTGAGAATGTGTCCGATCTCCGCTCGTTACGATGAGCTCGGCACGTTACAGACGCGGATATTGAACAACGGGCATAGCCACACACAGAACGGAATTTTCCATTCATTCTGTATAGGTTCAAGAGTAAGAAGAAGGCTTTCACCAAGGCCTCCAAGAAATGGCAGGACGATCTTGGGCGTAAATCCATCGAGAAGGATCTTAAGAAAATCGTCAAGTACTGCAAAGTCGTTCGCATCATTGCTCACACTCAGGTAATTATTCAAATAGTTTACAATCGAAAAAAAAGAAATTTTTCATAATGAACATTAAATTCATTCATAACTCAATTTTTTATTCTATTTTACAGATGAAGCTCTTGAGACAGCGCCAAAAGAAGGCCAACATCATGGAAATCCAGCTCAATGGTGGAACCATCGAACAAAAAGTCCAATGGGCTAGAGAACATCTCGAAAAACCCGTGCCCGTTACAAACGTATTCGGCGCTGATGAGATGATCGATGTGATCGGTGTCACCAAGGGAAAAGGATACAAAGGTAAATTGACGAATCAAAAAAAAATCAATTTTCGATCTAGAAACTAATTTGAAGTATTTCTTACAATTTATTACGATTTTGAAGTTTGCATCATTGAAACTCAACCAAATGGCTTTCTTTAAGAACAGTCCAAAAACGAAATATGCATTGAAATGAAACAAAAATCAAGAATTTTGCTTAAAATTTCTTTTTTGTGTTTCAAAAATGCAATCTTCGCTATAAGAATTTTTTTTCTAATGATGAAAGCATGTATGTGCCTTAACGGATCAAGCTGACGATACAACCATGCTGCCTTCCTACTGAATTATTTTTCGAAAAATTTATCATTTTCACAATTTTTCAAAACTAAGAGTCTAACAAATGAATAAATGTGTTTAATCAGGTGTGACATCACGTTGGCACACAAAGAAACTTCCTCGCAAAACGCATAAGGGTCTGAGGAAAGTCGCCTGTATCGGAGCATGGCATCCAAGTCGAGTTTCCTTCACGGTTGCTCGTGCCGGTCAAAAGGGTTATCATCACAGAACCGAGATGAACAAGAAGATCTACAGAATTGGACAGGGAATTCATACCAAGGACGGAAAGGTAATTTTCGTTGCCAAAATACATTGTCGCTTTTTCACAAGCCTCCTTTGCTTGAAATTAAACTTTCGTACAAATGGAAGCATTGATTTTTTTTATTAAGAGGCCAGATAAAAATGGCTTGCTCATAGTGCCCAGTGTAAAAATCATTTTCCTATTGGGTTCTCCTAAGCAAGCAATATTTTACGACTAAATTTAATCTCCATTTTTTCAAAGTCTCGGTTTTTCTAACAATTTATTTTCGTTTCAGGTCGTTAAGAACAACGCTTCCACGGAGTATGATCTTACTGAAAAGACCATCACACCCATGGGAGGTTTCCCCCATTACGGTGAAGTCAACAACGACTATGTTATGCTCAAAGGATGTTGCATGGGACCCAAGAAGCGTGTCATCACTCTTCGCAAGGTAATTAGCTTGAAAATCGAAATTTCAACTTCGATTTTTAATTCTGTTGAAGTTTGCAACAATGTGGAACGGAACAAAATTCCAAAAATATGAAAAAATAATAGAAAAATCGTTGAGTTCCTATACTGCAAACTTAAACATAGAACTTTTCGATTCAAAAATTCTATGATGAACAACGAATAGAGCCTAAAGTATTCACTATGAAAACTACGTGATATTTAATGATAGGACTGAGAAATTTAATTGAAAAATATTTCTTCTAAAATATGTAGATAAAGTGTTCTAATTTCCACGTTTTTTTACAGTCATTGTTGGTACACACGAAACGTGCTGCTCTCGAGAAGATCAACTTGAAGTTCATCGACACGAGCTCCAAGTTCGGTCATGGTCGTTTCCAAACTGCTGCGGACAAGGCTTCCTTCATGGGACAACTCAAGAAGGACCGAATTCGCGAGGAACAGGCACAGACCGCTGCTGCATCAGCCGCACCCACGACCGCAGCTGCTTCGGCAACTGCTGCTGCTCAGTAAACATTTTTTTACTGTGTATGACCGAAACAAATAAACAGAAACTAAAAAAAAATGAATTTTTGTTTTCGTACTTTATTATTCTTAATAATTACATTAAATTCTAGTATTTATAAAAAAAAAATTTTCTAGGACATTGCACAATAAATTTACAATTAAAAAATAAATATTTATAATGCTAGGAACAATTTGATTTTTTTTTACTCTCCGTCGGCATACTGGGTCGTTAAAAATTCGAATACAACCCAGGTAGCCAAGTGACTACGGTACTGGTATGATCGGAGTACGCCGTACTATTGCGTGCTAATATTATATCTATTATGCCGAATCGTACGTTTTGCTATCTGGGAACTTTTTAATCAAGAATTTTTCTACAAAAAAATATCAGAAATTTCGTTTTAAAAATAGTTCCAATGTTTTTTTAAAGATCCTAAAACACGCAGATAAACTTTTTCGACAACGTAGAAAAATGAGTGCCGATGTTACTCAAATAAATATTTTGTCAAAGTTATAAATATAAACTGTCACTCCTGCACGGTAAAAATATTAAACTTCCCTTTGAAACTAAGATTTAAATATTTCGAAGTATATCTGCAATTTTGTAATAAAGACAATTTTTCAATCGTTAGATTCTTCATTTTAATGGTGTTTTTAAAAAATACTCCATATTTAGTCCAAAAATGTTTATTAAGGTCTTACATACGTCCAGAATTTTCAAAAAATCGATTTTTTTTTTACAGATTATTATTCTCTATAGTTTTAGACGTATTTCTGTGTAAGTCGATTGTACAAATTCCCCATAGATCGAAAGTTATTATAGAAAATGTGACTGCCCAACGAGAGTCTGATGCGCGCAGGTAGATGTCTCGAGCGAAACGCACTTGAAACTTTAAATGCATTTTTCTCAAAACTACTTTTTCTGGCACGGTCTGCATGATAACTCATACAGTTTTTAATATTTTTTAATGTTTTTTTTTTTAAATATTCGAAATTGTTTTCTCTATAGTCTGTCGAGTCAGATTTTTGATGTTGTGATTAAAAAATTTTATAAACATAATTAAAGTGTGACATTTATGACACAAAATGCACACTTTTTTTAAACTGCCGTAAATTGCCAAAATTTTTCGAATTTCAAAAATCCGGCTCGACAGACTATAACTACAACTTTATTTTACAAGAATTTTTTTACGTTTTGCAGATCCATCAGCATTTCAAGAAGAAATGATGCAGACCGTGGAGCAACTTTTTTTTCATAGTGCTTCGGGAAACGTGATTTTTTATGTTGTAATTTTTGAAAAAAAAAATGAAATAAATTTTTTTATAAAGTTTAAATACTAATAAACAATATGTAAAAATTATTTTTATTAATTTCTATTGCTATCTCTTCTAAAAACAGTTTTTCTTTTAGCGCGTTTTAGGCGCTGCTGGACGTATGTAAGGCGTTAACTAAATAATTACAGAATCGTGGTAATTATAACAATAAAAAAAAATGCATAGGTCAAACATGATAATTTATAATACACTTTGGACGCTCCATCCACAAAAACCAAGATCCGCCATTTTTCCAATAAATTTCCATTATATCTGAATGACGTATTTGAATAAAAAAAATAAACGTTTATTTCTTCAACTCTGACAAAACGAAAACGTGTAAATTTCATTTCGAACCAATTTGGCGCGCGATCGAGCGAATGGTATGGACTTCCGGTTTCGAAGATCCGTTTCGTTTTTTTTGTCCGTTGGGTGGTCGCCATTTTGTGATACCCAACATAACACCTACACATGTATACATACGAGCATACCTGTTTCCCGCATACGTTTTGACAATTTCGATTGATGAGTGTGCGGAAACTTTTGCTCCTGTAACCGTTCGTTTCGCGTATGGGACAAAAGTCTTTCGCATTCACCGGGCTCGTAAAATAACAATATACTTCAAGTGTTTTACGCGATAACTGGGTGCTTCAATCTTTAGATATATATACATATATATATACGTATGTGTATTCGTTTCTTAGCCTTTGATCGTTAACGTTTCGCGAGTGAGTCACACATGATTTGATTTGTTTTGGTCGACACATCGTCAAGATTTCGTTTCTTCCGTGAACATATATCTCTCTTAACATCACGCAATTACTCACACATCGTTGTTTTTTTGGCAATCTCATTTCGTTCGCGTTTCTCTCAGCCTTGAAACCATTGACATATTTTTTTTCATCGCTTCTATTGATAAAATAATACGCCAGTTCATCAACGATCAAGAAAGTTATGCTGTCTGAGACGGTCGAGTGATCATCATTTCGCAACTGATCGTAACAAAATTTTTATTCTCCCATCCATTCACCCCCTCGATGTTTGACACTTTCTGTACACGGAAATGAAAGTTTATTCCCCAATGCGATTATGAAATACGACTAAGCCCACGGATTTTGCTTCATTCCGAAACTGCTAACGATCTTTTGACCTCGACGATAAGAATATATTAAACCACCTTCAAAATGATGGAGATCGAAGTGCCAGAATTCAAATCCAAGGATGACGAGATCCAGTACTGGATGAATCTCGCTCAGGAAATGTATCAACGGTATGAATTGCAACGACAACATTTTTTCCAATATATTCAATGGTGTATTACATTTTTCAGAATTCCTCATTGATATACATTTTTAATTACCATTTACTAAAAAAATTAAAAAATCAGTCCAATTTGTAAACGAAATCGAAATTATTAAGAATAAATTCTTCAATAAGATTTCAATGAGAGCCATAAGCCATTGAACTTTTTGATAAAAATTAGCCATGGCTAACTAAATTATTCAATTTTATTAGCTACGAATCAATTGATCGAATTGCTGATTGTTCCAAATGAATATTTAATAACAAAATGCATTGCAGGAAGGACGATGTTGAAAGAGAATTGGAGGAATTTCAAGAGAATTCACAGATGTTGGAAAAAGAGTTGGAAAATTCATTGGAGCAAGCAGAGAAATTGAACAGAGACCTGAGACAGAGAAACGCCAGATTATCTTCAGAAGTTGACCAGTTGAGATCCAGGCTGGATCAACAAACTTCAGATTGTTCGGTATTTCAGAACAGAGCGCAAGAGCTAGAAGCCCAGCACGAAGCATTACTGAAGTACATTAGAGAATTAGAGCAGAAAAATGACGATTTAGAGAGAGCCCAAAGGTACGAAAA
Organism: Rhimphoctona megacephalus; assembly: GCA_963989365.1. NCBI lineage: Eukaryota > Metazoa > Arthropoda > Insecta > Hymenoptera > Ichneumonidae > Rhimphoctona > Rhimphoctona megacephalus. The sequence continues at coordinate 21,147,895 of OZ022421.1, forward strand.
ATTAATTGTCAAAAAAAAAACAAAGAAATTCAAATTATCAATAAGAAACTCCATCTTACACTTATTTCAGTAAATCTACAAAAAATATTTTCATTATTGAACTGGATTATATAAATGAACCATCATCAATTATGAAAAATTCCAAATTATTACAAAACACTGTAAAACTTGTGTATAAATGGTTGATTATTTTTTTTAACCAGAATAAATATAGCAACAGAGGAGGAAATAGAAGCCAAATTCAATTCTGCAATTGAAAAGAATGCTTTACTGGAATCCGAACTTGATGAAAAAGAGAGCCTAAAAATGATTGTCCAGAGATTAATGGATGAAATTAGAGGTAAGTCAATCCCTGATTTCATATGAAACTTAGAAATATGAAGAACCTCATCAACTAATGATTGCGGAATTTCAAAAGTGAGATTAAAAACAAATTGATGTTGCAGACTTGAAACAAGAAATAAATGTTTTGAAAAGACATCATCCTGACAACGATAAATCAGCAGCGGAGAGAGTTCGAGGTCTTATAGACAGCAATAAGCTTCAGGTCGAGTTGGAAACACATGCTTCGCCGGCAATCAGCCCATTGCCACAAAGCATACCTCCCACGGTGCATAATCCTTCTCAACCGCTAAAAAGTAAGATCCGCCGTGCATTTCGTAAAACAAAACGTTTATTTTGGTTCACTAAGCGAAGTTATTCGTTAACGAAACATTCCTCGTAATACGGCTTTGCGTTTGCTCACAAAATCAACTCGAACCTGCCGAAAATGATTTAACGCTGCTACACATCGCTTCTCTTTTTAATTAACCACGTTTCATTAAAAACAATAACTGCTTTTACATTATCTGTACCAGACCATAATTTTCTCCTCTTTGGCTTTTAAACCCTTTGCTCTCTTCTCAAGATATCAAAAAAACCACCTGAGTATTATTATTTATAATTGATTATTTTAATAAGAAAATGTCTAACAACAACATTCACGAAATATTTGCTTTGACGAAACAAATAAAAATCGTGAACGATTTTGTGATTAATTTTGTAATTAATTTGCATGTAAAAAAACTGACATTTTCGAACTCGCACGTTCTTAAATATTTTATTTATACTTCGATTAATCGTACAACGCTTGTAAACAAGAATTCAGTATTTTTTGTAACGAAATAAATAAATTTACATACAATACATTTTTTTTTCTTATTTCTAAACGTCAGAAAAACGTTTTCTAAGTAAAAATAAGCATGTGTGTTTTCTCTTCGGTTAATAAAGATCCGTAGATATTAATTTGTGATGTGATAGTAATATAAGCGTATTATTCCTGATTGTCAGTTGGGAACGGAGTTGTGGGGGGTGTGATTGGCAACAACAATAACAACAACAACATGAACGTGCCACTTACACCATCAACAAGGATACTCGCGATGAATATGATCGGAGACCTCATGAGAAAAGTCGGCGTGAGTAAAGAAAAAATGCATGAAGAAGATGAAGAATTTATACACTTGATGTACAAAATTTCGAGCTTTTATTTGCACGAGTAGTCATTGTATACTTCTGTTTATCAAACGTGTACTATTTTCCCAATATTTTGCATCACTTTTATCCTTTTTTTATTTACCTTCGAATAAGCTTTTTCCCAAAACTTTTGCACTCCACGTAAATATTTTTTCACGAATTCTTCACGTTTTCCCTTTCCCATGTGAAACAGAACTGCAGATTTTTAGGGTGAATTCGTTAATTGATCTGATTTTTTTTCTAAAAAGAATTGGTAAATTAATTGAACACCATTTTTTTCAACCAAAATTTATCTTGCCTTATTTCTCACTTCATTCTAAATTTACTCTTATTTATGGCTCGATTTTTTTCATTCTTATTTGTAGTGATTTGTAAATAAAATGTCAATTATTGAGAGTTTGCGTTCATTTTTCTTTTTTTTTTTTTTTTTGAATATTACAAGAATTCGAGTGAAGAAAAAACGAAAAAAAAATAGCAAAAATGAATTAAACTAAAACGTGAATTAAATTAAAATTAAAACGTGAATTGAGGGTCCAAATAGAAATTGTACCTTCGACTTCGTCTTAAATGAGTTTTCTTATAAATTTTAGTTTCAGAATCTCGAGATTTTGGTCGAAAATTAAAAAATAAACAATCGTGAAGTAACTTTGCAAAACAAAAACAAAAAATTGCACTTTTCATCAGATTTTAAGATGAATTAACGAGTTACGCTCAAGTACCGCAGATTAGTGTGACGTAGTCGGTGTTTTGGTAGCTTGACAGGTGGGTCTGCATGGACTGTAGGAGAGTCAAGTGTTCGTGTCCGGGTGGGCGAAAAACCGCCGACAGCGGATCTCACATTCCGGTATCACCTTCGGTTCAATGTATTAGCCAACAACCCAAGCCAACCAAGTGCTGACACAGAGACTCCAAACCCTCGACAAAAGAATCCTCGTTGTTCCCGCTCGTCTCTTTTTAAAAAATCAGGTCTTATTTTGGTTTTTTTGTTTTCGTTTCATTTTTACGTTTGCTTTGCACGCCACCACTGAGCTTTTTCGTCCTCAGAAAAAAAGTATTTATCAACGAAATTGTCGATCCACAACAAAAGAAATCCTAACAAAGCTTATTCGTCGATTTTCGCAGAATAACTTGAATCATTTTTACACTGAGAGAATTATGTGTGAAAAAATAGAGTAAAAATCATAAGAAACGAAGGTACTAAATAAAATTCTCTATATCATTGAACCAAATTTTAATTTTACTGAAGTTAAATCAAATTTTGGTTTTCAAGAAATTTTTTATCGTTTCTCGGTCTATTTTACCTCAAAATTTAGTTCCAAATTGACTTAATAATTCTTTCAGTGTACCATGGAGTTGTATGACGATTTAAGTCAAAAATTCTTTTAATCAAACACATTTTTATTTTCTAACTACACAGGCTTTGGAGAATAAACTGAACGCCCGTCGCAATGCGTCACGAGAGGAACAAGCTGTACGGGATTTGTACAGGTAACGGAACTTGAATCAATGCGTAGGCCGTAAATACATTGTCTCGTTGGTCACTCTTTTTTTTCGTCGTACCGTGTGTTTCGCACAGATATTATTTTTTTTTTTTTTTCGAAGATATCATGTACCTGCGATTCTCGAGGGTTTAAATCCAATCGACTTGGGAAATGCGGCGCTGTTGGCGTAGAAAATTCGAAAATCGAATCGTAAAATCGAGATTGGCACGGTACACGCTATCATCTCGATGTTCACTTCGTACTTAGAAAAACACCCTGGTTGTGCTTCCATCTTCGTGATAATTTTTATGTTCTCCACCTCTGAATGATACCAGTTTCGTTATCCTGATTTAGTTATTGTTTCTTTTATATTTCTTAGCTATTTTTGTGTGTTCGCGGAGAAAAAATGTCGTCGCTTCTTATCAACGATAGTAAAACTATGCTATTGAAATTTGCATTGAAATGCAACTAAATTCAGTATTGATCAAATTTTGATACGAATTTAGGCTAAAATTAATCGATTATTTTTTTAGAGTTTTTTTCGAAAACCCACTCACTAAATCAGCAAAAAACACGCGTAATTTTAAATATTAACGAATTGAATAACGATGGACAGAATTTTCGTTGAATTTCAACGATGCGAACTTCGATATCACAAAACTTTATTATCCATGCTCAATCGTCGTTCCCATAACGTAAAATAAAACAAAAAAATCGTTCCTTAGTTCAGGCATTATTGAAAACATCGAAAACCATAGAATATCAAAACGGACGAGCGTTTCTCCATTAGACAGAATTTCTAATTTATTGTAACCCTTCAAAAATTCCTTTTCTCGTTGTTCTCCATTTGACTTTTAAGGTTTAATGTTAACTTAATTTATGTTAGTCGAATTAATCAGTTGATCGATTAATTTTAATAAATTCCCTTACGTAGATCACGTAGTGCGTACACTGACCAATCACGGACCAACTAATCATTGTTTTTTTTTCTCTTGTACATAATCTACGTGTCGCTCAGGCTTAGAACAAAATAATTTTTAATTTTAGTACGTAGCGTTGTTATTGTTTAAGATTTGTAAACTGAGAAATTGACCAAGTGTTCCTGTGTTTAAAAAACAGTACAAAACCCCTTGATATTAAGGGCTGAATTCTTAGTAGCCAAAATTTGTGTATCGAGCATGCAAAGCTTTGGTTATTCATGTGCCGTAAATATGATTTCTCTTTTTTGAGAGGTTTGGCTCTTTAAAAATTGCAAAAAACCACGAATTGCAGGAACATTATAATTTACAAGAAAAAAAAACGTATTTAAATACGATATTTTCTTTGAACAATTTTAAAGAAGAGTCAAGCCTCCATTAAATGTGTAGCAGAAACATTAGATCGTGTCTTTTTTTTTGGTATTTAAATAAAATCACCAATTCTCGATAGAGATTTTATCGTAACAAAATATTGTTGACTTTGTTCGACTTAGGACTAGGAGACAGGTGAGAGGTGTCGCCACCGGCAACAACAATCACAATCGATTGTAAATTAATCCACATAATGAGATTAAAACGAAAAAAAATGATATCATTAGCTTTGTTCCGCAAAAAATCACGTACGTTTTATGAATTATATAAAATCGAATAATTTATCATCGTGTAACTTGTAGCACTGGTAAAAAAAAGAGAAAAAAAATGACGGAAAGTCGTTTAAACCTGTTCGAGACTGTAAACGCGGCAAGACTTTTGTATATATATTTAATTTATCCATCGATATATTAATTGATGATATGTAAAATATAAAATTGTCCTTGCGATAATTTAGTAGCAGCTTTGTAGATAATTATTCGTAAATTTCGTGGCAAACAAAAAGTTTAATGACGTTGAGACTTCTTGCAAGTAGTCCGTATATTCCTTCGAAACATACAGACGAGGTATTTTGTTACTGCAGTATGATTAAATAATAACCAACTTTGACACTTGATAATACAGAAAAAAATGATATTAAAAAAACAACGGTCAACAGAAAGGTCTAAAATACTATGATATTTAGTAAGATCTCGCATTATAACTGTGCTATTTAAATCAAATTTCGATAAACATACCGCTCATTCTAATACGATCGAATTGTAATCAACATATGACTATATTCTCATTAATATTTATAATCATCGTATTTTTAATCTCATTTATATATCCAGCTAGACAATTTATTTGTTAAACATTGGCAATAGGATATAATTGGGTTTTTCGCTCATTCCTGAAATAAAACACGTGGCACACTATTTCGTCTTTATTGAAATTATTTTTATTACTCATCAACCCCCTCCCCCTTTTCCTCAATCTTCGCTGATGTCATCGCCGCTTTGAGGTGCGCAATTTGGCAAGTTTGTTAATATTCATTTCACGATTTAAAATTTCTGTGCAATTCGCACTAAGTTGCATTCATTTCAATTTCTTATTTAAGTGATAAAAGTCATGATTCTCGGAACCGATTTTTTGTGAACTAATCTATTGTGCAATTCTGTTATCGTCAAAGGATTATTTAATAAAAACGATGAAAACCATTTTTCCTGAACTGAAACTACTGTCTGAATCGAACGTTTGTCCATTATTTTTTTTCTTTTTTCATTCGGAAAACTTAAAACTCAAATTTCAAGACAAATCACCCTTCGGAATTTGAGATATTTCCTATCAACGATTCCGCAACTTTTATTTATTGAGAAATTTCGCTTTTTTCCCAATAAATTTGAAACTTTTTTTGAAATTTCAACCAAAGAGAAACATGACGTTTGTCGAGAAAACTAAGATTTAAATCGTTTAAATTCGGAGCTATAGCGCTAGAACGTAAAAGTGAGTATTAGATGTGGGAAACATTTCTGAAACTAAAACATATCAGGCATTTTTCAGATTACTCAAAAGTTTTTACATTCCCTTATGAAAAAAACTTTCATACTACGACTTGAAACTTCACTTTTTAACGTTGTAGCGAGAAAATTTCTTAAAAGTTTTTTTGGCATTTATAATTCATGCAGTAAAATGTTGCTGGGACAAGGAAAATGATTGAAAAAAATGATAAACTTTTGATATCCTGACGATTTATCAGCGTTTTATTTATGAAACGTTCTCCACACAGAAGATACTGAATACTTGCGATCCGATCACGTTTATGTCAAGTCAACCAAAAAAGGCATACACTGGCTTTTTTGATTGTACTGACATAAACCTAATCGGACTATCCTTACATGAATCACTATAGAAAAAGAGTCGCTTATTTTTTCTAATGCACGTAATTCTACGGTGCGTAAAGATAATACATATATGTATTACATAATTGATGATGATTTATTGATGATGACGACGACGACGATCGTCATGAGGTTTGACGATGTCTTTCATAATAGTCCTAAAGACAGAGACGATTGGTTGTATAATCGCCAATTTTTTCTTCGTGCCCGTGCGAAAAATGATATTGAAATTTACATGAATTATCAAACGCAAATAGGAATCTATGACTTTGCACTTTTGAGTGATAAACTGATATAGAAATTCGACAGAATTGACAAGTGTTATTTTGCACGAGTATTTTAAAATGTTTTACAAACGTTGAAAGTTTTATTCCTGTTATTAAACATTGGCATTTGATGATAAACGTTCATTTCAATATGGCATCGTGTAGGCGTTAGAAAAATTTGGCATAATCGAGCCAATCGTAAACAAAATAAAAAAATGCAGCTGCCATCTAAGTAAGAAGTTAAACAAAACAAAAAGAACGAGGTCGTATTACATGTTTGCGACTGTTTACATCGAGAACTGATTGGCTAGCGGATGGAAACTTTCCCCGCAGCACGCGTTGTAACATGAAAGATGTGAAAGCATGTTCGGAAACGAAAGAATACGTGAAAAATCAATGAAATTATGTGTGTCTTTGATTTCGAACACAACGACTTACAAAAATAAAGAAAAAACGAAAAAGAAAAACGAACGAAATGAAAGTTATTCATTCGTACAATGAGTTAATTGTTATCATCATTACGGATAATTATACTTATAAGTAATAATAGTAAATGGTATGTATGTAGGGAAAGGAAATAGAGGAAATTATATGTTAGTTGCTTAAGCGCGCTCTCCACGGATTCGCCGAGCCAATTGGATATCCTTGGGCATGATTGTTACGCGCTTAGCGTGAATAGCGCACAAGTTGGTGTCCTCGAAAAGACCGACTAAGTACGCTTCGGAGGCTTCTTGGAGTGCTCCAATTGCTGCGCTTTGAAAACGCAAATCGGTCTTGAAATCCTGTGCGATTTCACGAACGAGTCGTTGGAACGGCAATTTTCGGATCAACAATTCTGTACTCTTCTGGTATCTTCTGATTTCACGAAGAGCTACGGTACCAGGCCTGTAATATTAAACAAACATTTATTTAGCTTTTATTCATTAACAAATATGTGAATTTTTTCTATTGAAAATTTTTGTTTACGATTATCTTGTAAATCAACTGATTTTTATGGCAATATTGGTGGCAAAATATTGTTTTCTTTGAATATAATTTGTGAATTATGCCTATTAGAAATTTTCAATTATGATTTTTTGTAAATCAACCGATATAGTGACAAAATTTCGATTTCTTTCAATGTGTTTAACAAATTATTATTTCAATGAATTTTGAACGTTTTTTTCCAATTTTAATTCAATTTGAGTATTTGATTATGAGTTTTTTGGATAAAAGAGAAAAAACTGGTTTTTTTGCATATTTTTAGTTGTGGAATTTGAAATTTCTGTTATAAACAGAGAAAAACAAGGATAAAAAGTATACTTGCCTGTAACGGTGAGGTTTCTTAACTCCTCCCGTAGATGGAGCGCTCTTACGAGCTGCCTTTGTAGCGAGCTGTTTCCTTGGAGCCTTTCCTCCCGTGGACTTACGTGCAGTTTGCTTGGTACGTGCCATTTTTCAATCTTTAATATAAAAAAAACACCAAATTTCATATTAAAAATGAGCAACAAAAAAAATTGAGTGAAAAAAAATCTATCATAAGGAATTTTTAACTGTTAGGTTTGAAATAAATAAATGACGTCATTTTATGATGATTCAGTCGATCAATTATGAAGAATTTAATTAATCAATATGATGCAATTAAAAAAACTTTGATGGGAACGAAAAAATTTCAGTCACATTGCGAATCGTCCAAATTAGATCGATAATAAGATATAATAATTTATTTAAACGATTAATGATCAATCGTTTGGTATAAAAGATTATGAATAATTTTTTTTCAAAATAAAAAGCAAGTTTTGCTCAGGTAGCACCATATATAACATTTTGTTATGGTAGCATTGAAATGAAGCATTTAATTACATTTTTATTATTACCAATCAAATTATTCACCAAATGAAAAATTGCTGTGAAAGAATAATCGTTAAATTAAGAAACAAAACGTTCAAGTTTGATTACAATGAAGAAGTTTCCCTCCGAGTACATATAGCTCAATCTACAGCGCAAGTTAAAATCAAAGTGAGAGATTGGGAGGGAGAAAACATGTATAAAAGGGAATAAAAGTGGGGAGATTGATAATACGATTTGCCAGAAGAGTGCATCTAAAGAACACACAAGCACAGGAGCAAACGCACACATATAGAGAACGGCCGCTCTCTCAACGGGAAAACTCCGAGTTGCGCAATGGACAAAGTCGCGTTCACGTTCTGTTCATACAGGCAAGAGACACGGAGAGGAGCAAACAAAATTCTCTCGCGAGCTATTCCCCGTTCCCTTGAGTCCGAGAGTCGCGTTTATCAAGATCTTGTATAAACGAGTAATTCATTAAAACGTACGAGAATCAATCGCGGAAATGTTTTGACGTATCAAATTGGGTGTTTATCACAGAAAAACAATTGACGGAAATGGTAGAGATTGACAGAGGCAGAGAGAGAGCGCGGTGAGCGGTGAAAACGGAATATAGACCTCGCGGCGATTCCCTCCAAACGACAATTACAAAATGGTGGATAAGCAGCACAACACAACGGCCCCCGCGAAAGCGACCCAAATTTTCCGCACGTTTTTCCGGCAATTTAAATATCTCCTGATATCGTTAATTACATTCAAACTCATTATAATCACGTTGCATGCAAGTTCGCGCAAATTTTGTAATTAAAAACTTACCTCTAACGCGTGGTAGAAAATTTTTTTTTTCACAAGAATAAACAGAGCTCTCTAGGTACTACGGAACTCCTTGTACTTTCGATGGCAGTGGACGCTCTTCTGAGAGCAGCCTGTGGTGTGTACGAGACTCCCTTGTCCCTACCCCCTGACACGACTCTCCTCTATACGAATTCAATCGAGAGGAGCACCGTGCCCGCGGAAGCTTTCGACCAATCGTACTTCAACTATCTTTCTCTATTCTTGAAACGAAAGACGTCATTGGTCCTTTATGTACAAACCCGCTAAGTACAATATCTAGAGAACCTTGTACTAACTCATACACTCGAAATATTCTTCAAAGTATTATCATTTTACATCTCCTAGCTGCGTTTGTGTGTGTGTCAACATTTTCACATGCATAAGACACACACCGAAGCATTCGATCGCGTAGCTACGCGAAGATTTATGTGCACTTGTCATTTTGTACTAAGTTTGTGCAACACCCAATATGGAAATCATTAAGAAACGAACAAAAAGCAAAAAAATCGTTCACAACTATGCCTTTTTTAATCCCCCTTTTTTAGCTTTATTACATTTGTTGGAAAAAAAGTCACAGCTACTTACCAACCGTTAGAATAGGTAAAAGTAGGTGACGCGATTATTTCTCCACCGTTGGTTCTTGAAGCGACTGGAGAAAAAAAAAATAACCGACGCGTACACACCTACATTGTTCCTTATTGTTATTATTGTTACTCCGACGAGTTCGTGGTATTGCATATGGCGGAAATGATAACGATGCGAATTTCCCAAACTTGCTAAACGAGATGATTTATGAGTCACGTTTCGATTGTCACCCGTGTTTATCTTTTTTCAGTTTTTATTGCGAGCGTTTATTCTGTTCGATGATAGAGAGGTTAGAATCGATCTTTATCGAACCAACGCGAACGCCATTTTTCTAATCTAAACATATAGATTGCTTTTCTCACAGCCGTGGACGCGTGTTGATATACACAAATTGAGCTTATTTGTATCGTTGAATTGAGATACGAACATCGATGTTTACATTTTCAGTTTTGTTTCTTTTATCTAGCATTTATATTTAGAAATGGAAAGGACGTTTATTGCTTTTTTGAATTTGTATATACGAATCGAATGACGTTTGTATTATCGACATAAGACGCTAATATATGGATATAGCTTTACATTTATTATGGTTTGTCTCCGTGAAGAATTGAACTTTATCTTTTAAAGATATTCAAATATCGAATTTATGATACAAAAATTTTCGAGTTTTGTCTACGAATTTGATTTAAAAGAGGGAAAGGCTATTTTGTATATTAACCTTCAAAACATACCCTTGAGTACGATGAAGCTTGCATTAGGGTCGGGACTACCCCAGCATTTTATGACTGTTGCTAAGCCAAAACTAACGAATATAAGGGCTTGAAAAAATGTGTGTACCATTTTCAAGTATTCCTTGTTGAAAAAATTAATTAACATAGTGGAAAAAAATAAATTTTCAAAAAACCAGGTGTATGAAATTGGCCTGAAACTTTGCCTGGGGTCTACTAGACCCCAGTGTATTTTGATGTTGAACAAATAAGAAAAAAAAACATTTAAAATGAGATTAAATTAATCGAAATGGCAAAACTTTAAGGCGCTTTTTGGAAGGGATAATCCACAACTTTTTTATATCAAAAATACCTGTCTCGAAAAACTTAGGTGTTCAAATTTGGCCTCGAATTTTGCTTGAGGCATTCTGGACCCCAACCGTACTTTAAGGGTTAATAAATACCACGAAAAAAATTACATCTGTAACAATAACTTATTCTCACGTCAATTTTAAATAGATCAGCTGTTTAAATATGGGCTCTAACGTTGCCTGAAGAATTGTTTATTTCGAAGCGTAATTTATGGATTGAGGAAAATAAAAACACGACTATATATATGCTGACACGATATTTTTGTTTCTTCCGTCTACAGAGAATACATTGTATACTGTTGTTACATTATTTACGTTTACGTGAATTTTATACGGGGGGGGGGACAGTCGTTTAGATTGATTTCTACTGAACATCGACGGAAACGTTGATATTTTATTCTCATACAATCTTAATTCGTACGACATAGAAAAACAAAACGATTGAAATATGAATCGCAAGAAGTTTGACTCGGTACAATAAATCGTGATCCATTGAAACGTTCCAATGGAAAACAGTTGTAAATCTACATTTCGTTTTCCTGGGATTTTATTTGAGGGAGCTTACAAGTGTTAAATTATCAAATTTGATAATTGGAATGAATGATTGTGAGTCCCTAAGGTCTCAAGTTCTAAGAAATCTACTAACGCACGCGTATACAATAAAGATGTATTTTTTGTCGAGTAAAAATTCGAGGGCGAGCACGAAGAAACAAAAGAAAATATAATTTTTAGGGTAATATTGTTCAAGTCGAGATATATATTTATAAATTACGTTCTTAAACTAATTTAATTTCTATAAAAATTACATAATATTAAGTATACTCCTATATTTGTACATAAGAATCTTTTTTCCAATGGGAACCAGATTTTGATATTCAGGCTCCCGTTCCAAAAACGATTCTTCAATGCCAAAATAGACGTAATTTTGAACACAAGAATTTAACGCTTTAATCCGTGAACGAAGTCAAACTGTTTATTGAGATTTCGTCAGAGACGTTATTTTTTTTTTTTTTTCGTGGTAAACAACGAAATTTCGCTAGTTTGTCTTTATTCGTGAATCATTTCGACAGGCATGGTTGTGTTTTTTAACGTCAGAAATGATGAAAAAAAAGAGAAAAAAAAACAACGAAAAATAAAAACAGATTCTCGCAATTCCAGATGTGAGAGATTTACTCGGATGTGCCGGTTAAGTGCATGGCAGTGATAACTATTTCTTTTTTTTTCATTTGTGTTCGTTTTTTTTGTTACAAATTCATTTTTTTCTTCTGTATATAAAATGTGCAATGAAAATGCTGCAAAATTTCAAATAATGTTCGAAAAACGATATAAGTCTCAATATATGAAGATAATGGTGTGGCTTTTGCCCGAAAAATGAAAAAAATAAAGATTTAAGCTCGCTCGCCACGAATTCGTCGTGCCAATTGGATGTCTTTTGGCATAATGGTTACGCGCTTAGCGTGAATCGCGCACAAGTTGGTGTCCTCGAAAAGACCGACTAAGTATGCTTCGGAGGCTTCTTGGAGTGCTCCAATTGCTGCGCTTTGAAAACGCAAATCGGTCTTGAAATCCTGTGCGATTTCACGAACGAGTCGTTGGAACGGCAATTTTCGGATCAACAACTCTGTACTCTTTTGGTATCTTCTGATTTCACGAAGAGCTACGGTACCAGGCCTGGAATATCAAAAAATATTTTTTTTTAGCTATTTTCCATTAACAAATTTCTGAACTTTATTTCATTTATAAACTTTCTATTATAATCTTTTGAAAATCAATTGATTTTGATGAAAATCATTATATTAGTGACAATTATTCTTCGTCTTTAAATATATTTCATTCATGATTGAAAATATTAATTTTAAATCAATATTTAGTGATTTCAATCAATGTCCCTAATTTTTAAACTCGAGTTTCAATTTTTTAACAAGAACTTAATTTTTTTCTTTTAAAAAGCGCTTATGGAACAAATTTTGATTTTTCAATAATATTTGTGTTTATTTGTAAAAACTGTGATTTTATAATGAAAAATTTTTTTTTTTTTTTGGAAAATTTACTGTCTTAAATTAAAATAGTAAACTTTAAAAAAATGAATGAACAAATTGTAAATTTTACCTGTAACGATGAGGCTTCTTGACACCACCCGTTGACGGTGCACTCTTACGAGCCGCTTTGGTAGCCAACTGCTTCCTCGGAGCTTTTCCTCCGGTGGATTTACGGGCTGTCTGCTTAGTACGCGCCATTTCTGGAGATTAATCAATTAATTATTGACTGTGCAATGTTTTAACAATTGTAAATAAACAAAAAAACGATTAGCTGGAAAAATTATAATTTTATGCGATAAATTAGAACGGTTAAGAATATTCTAGAATTCTTAGGGAATGCAAGTAGAAAAGTGGGGGAAAAAGTATTTAACAACAAAAAGAAATAAAATACGTTAAAACAAAAGTTAAGCAGCGTGAAATCTTACATTTCCAACAACAATTGATGGAAATGAAAAACGAATTCAGCAGGGAAAAGAACTTTACGAAAAGGATATTGAAAAAGTGTGCCGCGTCTCGTGAACAATTTCCCTCCAAAAGCAAGTCAATGCATAAAATGGCGGCTGTGATACAACATGTATTTTCCATTGCGTGGGAGACGCTGCCGGAAAGTTTTTTTCATTTTCCGATCGAATAATAAAGTTTTATGAAAAAATATCGCATAAAAATTTTCGCGTATTGTTCGAAAACGCGTTTTTCATATTTTTACTTCGAAAATTACAAAAATTTCGTTACCTTATGATGAAACGTTGAGACGTGAATTTCCACTGACACAAGTCACTTATGAGCAACGACGTGCAACTGATGTATATGAAAGCGGGTGCGAACCCCGGACAACGAGCGTGAACGTGAAACGTGAATGGCGTCTCGTTTGTGACGTCGCTGCCCCTTAGTAGGTAGGGAATATTCGTGAGGGTTCCCCCCGTAACGTGTCTGAGCGTGTTAGAGCTATGGCGGTAAACAGAGAGAGAGAGAGAGAAATAAAGCACGCAGTTCGCGAATAAAACGGCTCTTCGGATTGGTCGATCGTAAACCATTCTCTTCTAAAATGTGCTTTTCGATTGGTCGATCGATCGGTGAACATTTTTTTTGACCATTTCTCATCATGTCCTACAATGTTTTCGTCCTTTCCTTGTTAAACTCGAATATCCTCTCCCTCTCCCCCCCCCCCCTTTATTACTAAATGTTCCGCGATGCGAACAAAGGTAACAAAAAAACCCTCGAGTTTCTCGGAAACGATACTTAGAACGATCATAAACTACTATCCGATACATTAATGTGTAATACAAAATATCGAGAATTTAATAATAAAGATGGCGCATGCGCATAGAAATTTAATGTGACGCAGTAGTAGAAATTTTTTTTGTTCGTAATTAAAATTCGAGCGCGGAGCAAAAATAATAAGTAATCAGTGTGCATTTTTTAATTTGTTTTTCAATTTATTGATTGACAATATCTATATTATAATACATTTCCTAATTAATTAATTATAGCGGTAAGAAGCAATAATGAAAATTCGTTCTACGAATTACGTATTTCGTACCAGATAATTATTATCATTATTAATTTGTTTAAACTTTCAGTCGTCGAGAAAATGATAGAAAAATAAAAATAAACGAAAAAAAGAAACAAATGCAATATTAGTCGTCGACTATTAATAGTTTATCGCGTACTATACGAGTTCATCTTTTCTGTATTGCCAAAAATACGGGTTTGTCAATATTCCTTGCCACTCCTTGTCACTTTTTCTCTCCCTTTCTCTCCTCTCGGGTCCAATAGATTAATGTTTCTCATCAGTTTCTTTTTTTTATTATTCAATTTGTACTGACATTCATTAGAATTTACTACAGTCGTTTTCGTCGATTATTAAAAAAAAAGGATTTTCCTGCGAATTCTCTTACAGTCCTTCATCCACATGCCAGACAAATACATATACTTTTTTTTGTTTTTATATAAATTTAAAAATAAGAGTAAAAGTTACGAAGCAATGTTCACTTTTGTGTAACATATTGTTATTTTTTTTGTGTGTTTTATACGATAAAATATTTTTAGACAAAATAAAAGCTCCGAAATGCAAACTTTGTTACGAATTGAGGGATACTCGAATGAAAAATTACTCGAAGTCATGAAATTCGATATCTAAATCCTGGAAAAATGCCTCTTCACTCACGTAGCTATCGATATTTTGATAAAATAATAAATACTAAGTCTCAATTCTGTGAATCGTTGAAACAAAAATGATATTGCATAATTTTTCATTCGAATTAGGCTGATTTTTAAAATAAACGATATTGAAGTTTGTATCTTCGAATTGCTACGAAAATTCGTTTTTTTTAGTGTCCACAATTGATACGAAAATCGATCATACTATTTTTATAAATCAAAATATTCATCTGCTTATATGGAACATGTAAAAAAAAATGTATTGGTAAATAAAAAATGATTTTTCCTTGAATCGGAACGATACAAACTTCCATCACCATTTCAATCAGCGAACCCCTTGATTTTTTTTATTACCCGGTTTATTCCACCATTAAAAAACATTTTTCAAACGTACTCCAAAATACGAAATTCGTGATATGAGTTTGAAGAATTCATTAAAGGTGTAAAAACGGTGTGTGTAGCAGATAAACCACAACCAGAACGACAAACCACCTTGGAATTCTAAAAAAATTTGTTACAGATTATTATCATTAATATTGCATAATAGCTAAACTATCTCGTACGTAATTTATTGTATCGTGTTGTCTTCCAGGGTGGTTGACGAACAGTGGATTCGTACATATATATATATATATTTAATATTGAAATTCAACAAAAATTTCATACACAAGCAAAAAATGGTATTTATGTTACTTTTTTTTTTTATCATTCGGAATAGTATTATAAATCGTTGCAGTAAACTCCATATATAATAAATGTAAAAATTAAAAATTACCCACTGTCCTTACAACCGACCCGTACGAATTGTTTTTTTTTCTTTTTCACTTATTCGCGACTCTGTTGTACGAGCAAACATTTGTGTCGCGCGAGTTTTTCTTCAAAACGTTAGTTACACATTATTTTTATTTGTTTGTTTTTCTATAATTTTGAAACTCGAAAAATTTGCAGACCTCGTGCGACTTGTTCGCACAACAAAGTCTACATATTATACATCCTTTTACAATATATAGCACATTGCTTTCAACACCGCAAGCTAAATGGTTTAACGGATATAGTATCTTTGTTCTTCTTCATCATTTTTTCTTCTCTTCTTTCATCAATGTCTATGCCAGATAAGTGTGTAAATTTATCTCGTTTGCTCGCTCAATGGGCAAACAGCTAATTCCTTTTTTGTTATTGTTGTTTTTTTTCTTCTTTTTATTCTTCCTTTCAAGCTTACCGATTACGTTTATAAATATTGTATCTTGTCTTTTAATTTGTGTTTATCATGAAAATTTGTTCTCTACGCTGCACTTTTTAGGCTACACAGACAATCTTCATCGTATAATCATCATCATCATCATAATTATTGTTCCGGAAGACGGTTTTGTCGATAATATCGTAAAAATAGTTGTCATGAGTTGTTCTATTGAGTCCTGCAATCTCGTTTATTTTATTATTTGTCTTTGTGTCTTCCTTTCGAGAAAATCTCATCGATTGAGGGATTATTTTTGTTCAACATCGAAAGGATATATCCTTAAAAGGGTATGTCCATTGAAAAAAAAAAAGGTTTCTTGGTACAAAGAGAATGCAGACTCTCAATAGAGATATCGAAAAAACATCCGACAGAACTTTTTTTATTCTTTCCATGCGAGTTCTCGCTCGTACGCACAATCCTATTACTTTCGATAATCGTTTTATATAATTGAAAAAATTGAAGAATAAAAAAATGGCGCAACACTCGGGGCACCGTTGCGCGATACTATATTTTATTTTCCCCCTCTACTTCTCCCAAAAATCTTCAGGTCCAATTATCGTATAGCCATATTCTCAATTGAGTCAACTACATCCACAGAGAAACGACGGTATAAAATGTATTTCTTCTTTTCAGCGTTTTTTTCAATCACAACATTCTCTGATTTTCTTTTTTTCTTGTTGCTGTCTAAAATTACACTCGTCGAAACTACTGTATAACAATTTATATTTAGTAATACACAAACGAGAGATTCGTAAAACATTGAGATTTTATTTTATTTTTTATTTTTTGAAATATTCATATTGGCGCTCTTGAACTCTGTCACATCGGATTAATTAAGGTAGCTAATGATCCTCGAACCTAGTTTCATCGGAGATCAAAATTGAGAGTAATTTCCACAATTTTGTTCAGTTTAACAATTTCCATTAATATCAAATTGATTTTTCCCTTTATTTATCGATTACGATTTATGATTTTGTAACGTTTATTGATAAAACATCATGATCCAATGATTTTTAATAACTATAAAAGAAAATAAGCAAAAAAAAATATCTAACGATTAACAAATCTACGATAAAGGTACAAAAAGATTATTACAAAAAACTTGGCATTGTTTCGACTATGTACGAGACGCAGTAGCTACCTTAACAGAAAAAAGATCTCGTCAGAAGAGATCGTAAGTGTTTGAAAAATTGTCCTTTTTATTTTGCCGTTTTTTTTTTTTTTTTTGGCACAAACGACATTGTTTACCGATGACCCACATTATCTCAAGTTTATTATGTTCACGACGTTCGGGACAATATTTGATGAAAACTTTATTTGAGAGCTTAATTGCGGTGTTGTTTATCAGTACTATTATCGACAACACCGATTCCCTGTCGATCAGGTACAAGCAAAAAGCCCCTATTTATTAATTATACCATTGAAAAAAAGGGTTTTTATTACGATAGGATTTTCTCTGTGAACGTGCGTATATTGTCACACGTGGTAACAATTTTCATCTGTTATCTTATCGTCCAAATATCAAAACTTCGATTAATTAATAATAACGTTGGTTTGTCTTATTTTCTTCTTTTTTTTCTCTCCATTTATACAGAGTGTAATCGGTGAACAATTTAATCGCCATACAAATGTTCATGTGTTATTATTTTCGTTTATCCATTAGTGGTTTTATAATACTATACCTTCTTCACATAATTCATTCATTGTACATAATAGCCTAGTGATTATGTGTAGATCTTTTGCTCGAAATGTATGAATAATTATTCGTTTATAATCGTAGATTTTCTTTCTCTATCGTTTCTCTTCAAATTTGAAATATCCAAAATCGCTGCTCTCTATTAATAACTGCACACGTATTTATTATTTATTAAAAAACATTTTTTTGCCTCAGTTCAATAAATCAATATTCTCACAATACGAATTCTCCAATCAGGAAAAGTCCCGAAACAAACCAACGATTATTCGCACGAGTCGAGCAATTCGACGTTTTGTATATTTTTTATCTCTTTTATTTATTCATTTCTTTTTTCTTTGCTTTGTTGTATGCGTGTAATTTGTCAAAAATATAGTATATTGTTTTTGTAATTTGGCCTGCCCTATTGTTGGTTTACTTTGTGCAACCCTTAATAAAATGGCATTTACAGGTAATTGCGTAGTATCGAAAAATTGTCCTAGAGTGTCTAGAAGTTGGTCGTTAGCGTGATGTGCATTTTTTGTTTTTTTTTTGTTTGTTTCCTTTCCATCAAGATTTTTCCATTATTATTTTTAACTTCTTCATTTACAATAAATATTTACCATAATTAGGCTATCGAGTAGAAAAATGTTTTCTGAAAGATCCAACGTATTTTCGTGGCAAAGTAAAATTTGAAAAATTTTGTGCAGCACTCTTGTTCGTGTGTTTTTTAATCGAGAGAATTCGATTAGTCAATTTAATAACAGTCAAATAAACGCAATGAGCTAAATTCGTGTTCGATAATCTGAAAATGTCATTGAGCCATAAGCAGCGAAATTCTTTTCAAAGCGCGTTATTAAATCAATCGATGATAGTGAAAAAAAAAAAGAAAAAAAAGTGAAAACCAACAATTTGGGCAGTTAGTATAGAAATATTTTCGGGTAAGTGTAATATTTCGCAGCGTATATGCCACATTATAATCCGCCACTTTCGTTACTCTCTCCTATTACCCTATTCGTACCTAAATTTGTTGCTTTTACAATAATTTAATTTCATATTATCATTATCATTAATATTCATTATTATTGTATTTACCGGTACAAGTAAAATAACAGTATAAGTTTTTTTTGTTTATTTGTTATTTTTTTTCTTCTCGTTTTATTATTGTTATATTCATTAATAATAATATACTAGAGGAGTATCTCTCTCGACCCTAAATCTTGTTATTTTTTATTTTTCCAGCTCGACGTAATCGTAAGCTTTTTATTTCTCCTTTCGTTTTATTTCTTCCTAGTAGGCCAATGCGAGTGAATTTTCTTTATTCATTAACTTCCCACCCAACAAACCAATTCCGAATAAAGAATTCACAAATCTGATCAAATTATTACTCTCATATTTTTGCATTCCATATTTACTGAACTCGCTAGTTGTTTTTAAAAAATCGTGTACAACCTCAAACTGTATCGACGAAAGTGTACGAAATCGATAAGTTTCCGATCACGACGAGCTCCGGTAAAAAGGTTTTTTTGTCTTCTTTTCTCGTCTTCACAGGGTAAGAACTTGTTCAGAACATAGACAAAAAAATTGACGCATTTGACGCAATGCATTTTTGTTGTTACAGCATTAAATTGATTAAATTCTAAATAGTCCTTTGTAGATACTTTATTATACTATGGTACTCACGGTGTTGGTAATTTGTAAATAAAACTTTTGTTCTTGTTTCTTTTGTTTATTCAGTAAGACGATCAAGTTGCGACTTGTGCTGCAGTACAAAAATCCGTGAAATTATATAAAAGGTATATATATTTAAATACATATATGTATTTATTTATTTATTTATTCTCTCCATCACTGATGCATATTAACAAATCGCACAACTGCCGTTCATACCATAGAGCAGGATAATTATTATTTTTTATTATGAATATACTTCAATATTTATTTTGTAATAAAAACTGACCTAATAAAACTTTTCTTTTACGCCTTTTTTTCTTCTTTTTTGGCCTCATTGTTTTTGATACTGAACTATGATGGTAATCAAAAGATGGGAGCCAAAACAACAATTCAAATCATGTGCTGACACGAATTCATATAAAAATATGTATTCGTGTAAGAAAAAAGAAAGCATAGTAATCAAAAAATGGCAATTTTTCAAAAATACTAAGGAAAAACTATGACTCAAACTTGAATGACATTTAAAAAAATTTCTATACAACGATTCTATTCTTATGTTGGGGGGTTTTGTTACTAACTAAAAACACATTAGTTTAGAATAGTCGTAGAATTTGAAATAATGTTTTACTGTTTTAGTTTGTTTAAAAAAAAATCTTGTTTCTCGTAAAACTCTATATTTCTAGAAGGAAAAAATTTCATAATCATGTCCTATCTATGCTAGTCTTTTTTTTGCGATTTTTCTTTTGTTTTTCTCTCTTTTCTTATTCAATTCTTATACACGCGTTCACTTTATCATGAACTTGATGATTTTTTTTCTTCTTACACTTATAATGTCGTTATTAACAACTGTACCTTTTAAAATCAGGAGTAAGAGGTTTGTAGAGCCGATTACTTAGTACGGTTATATGCTTCCAGACACGCCAGTCTGCATTTCAATTTTTTTTAAATGCTTCTCCTTAATCTTCTGAGCAATGAATATCTCCTCGGCCTTAGCGCATAAATAAGTCAGTTTTTGTTTATTTTCTTCGTTTCCTATTCTCTACGTTTTGATTAAATTGAAAAATAATCGAAAATTCACCAACATCGCTATTTCTTACGATCTTTCGTATCGTTCAGTTTCACATTTTTTCTCTGCAATCTCGAGTCACGAAAAAGTGCTGAATCATTTATTCAAACTCTCAATTAATCCGGATCATTTAATTCATGATCAACGCCTTTTTTTCAATCTTTTGTGGAGTAAATGCGGTTATTACCTTTTCTACTTAATGGAAATCAGCCTCGGACTAAAGAAATTGGTTTCTGCACACTTTGGATCAAATTTACGTTTATCTATTTTTTAAATTTGAGGGTCCTTGAGACCCCAAAGATAAAAAAAGCACGAACTCTTTTTCACTCACTTCAATAAAATTGTTTTGAGCAAACATTTTTTGTGAATAGAAAAAATTGTTTGCCTTATTACACAATATTTGAGTTTTAGTCAGACGCTGATTTCACGAGGAATTAATAGCGGCATTTCCTCAAAACTCGATTCATTTTTACCCTCAACGATTTACCGTTAAATCTCGAAGTGTGAAAAAAATGTGTTCATTTCTTTCGAGCTTAATAAATCGAGTGAAACATTCATTGCGCAGATAGTGGTGATCTAAATTTCAAAAAATGATCCATGAATCGTAGATTCGTGGAATAAATTTGTTGCGTTTACCTATACACTGTATCTCAATTAGTTTTATGTTTGTTTGTTTGTTTTTAAATCCTCACGCGTCTATAATTCAAACATTATATCAATTTTTGCGCACAAACAACCCTACAATATTTCACTTTGAACGAGGAATTTGTGTGACTTGAGGCAGCATCGGGGGCCTCAAATACAAAAAAAAAAAAAAATAGAAAAAGATTAGTATAAAAATTTGTTTCTTTTCTTCTTTTCTTTTATATCATATGTCGGAGATAATGGTGACGATGTTAACATATTTCGAGGAAGAATAAAATTGCGGGTATGTTGTGTTTAGTCAGCGATGGAAAGATTAGTTAGAAGGAAAACATTGGAACGATTCGCAAATGTTTTGTTTGTTTCTTTGTTGTTGTTTTTTCGTTTTTTCGCGCTTTACTTTATCGTCGCAGGATCTCCAACCCCGATATCTTCTTAGTTGTTCTTCGCTGATGTTTAGCTCGAAGACAACACACCTCGTTTTCCTCTCCGTCAGTTTTCCATCCGCGTTGTTGTTGAGTAGCGAATAATAATCGGTTAGCGACATAGCACACGTGAAATGTCATTGAGACCTAACTGGTTGAGGCAACCGGTGTCTGGCAGTATGGACATTCGCGTTGATTCGGTGCGCACGTCGAGCATACCACGTAATGATTGCACGGTGACAGTGTCACCGCGCGTTTCTGTTCCTCGCATGACATGCACTTTGCTGCAGTTTCCCTGTACAGCACCTAGAATTCCAACAACTCAGCTAGGCTACAGTGTTATCCTAACTCACAACTGATTCTCTATTTCTTCAGCTGTTTTCTTTATTTTCCTCCCTTCCCCCTCCCGCCTTCACTCGCGCACATTTTTCTGTATTCTCTTAATTTCTTTTTCTATTTTGTTTTATTTTTATTTTGCTTTCTTTTCTTTAATATTGTGATCTCGGTACGGAGAACGTGTTAGAAGTAGTTTGAAAATCGTTGTATGTACCAGCTGTTCAAGCCCGAGTGAGAACTTTGCTTTACCTTTTCAACCTCTTCGAGATCGAGACGGAGCTGCGACTGTATTGACTTTAGGGTCGCTATCGACAATGATCTCAGCTCGCTCGTTCTTCGGAGCGTATGGAGATACGGACCACCGTTCGATGCCTCATTTTCCACTCTCAAAGCCTTCACCTGAAGTAACGCCTGAAAAATAATGGATTTCACATGAAAAAGCTGTTTTCTTTCCAATATTTTATCTATTTTTCTGCATAAATCCGCAAAGAGCTCTTCGGAACACGAAGAAATTTGTTCCATAAACAAAGGATGATTTTTTTAGGATGTTTTTCTAGCCAAGACTCCGAAGATAAAATAAAAATTGTCCGATAATATTGAACTCACCTCATCTCGTTGTTGTTCAGCGATCGATGCTTTGCGCTTGGCTTCCTCGCTCTCCAAATGCCAAGCGGCGCAAGCAGCCCGAGCTTGATTTATTCGCTCGTCCCAGGTTGCGAGTTGAGCTCTGCTAGACGTTAACTCTTCGCGCAACCTCTGCACCTGTAACTTATCATTAAAGAAGCGTTTATGTTTAGAGAATGCGACGGTGGGAGTTAAAACGAAGTTAACAAACATTTCAAGTTGAAATTTTATCATTGGAATACGAGAAAATCATTTCTTCAACATTACTCCACCTTGTTTTGGGTCTCTGGTAAAAACCCAGAGACGAAATCAGTAAAATATTGTAGCGATTGTCGAAAGAGACAGCTGAATCGAAAAAAAAGAATTTTCGTTGCAGTTTAGTGATCAAACCGTCAAAACTATAAAAAAAAACTTGTTCCATCGAGAAAAAACCTATATATATAATTCATTTAAATAATAATAAAGTCCAACCTCCGAAAGAGATCCGGTGTTGCTGGGACTGAGGGAGAAGGCATTGACGAGGGGCGAGGCCGGAAGAGGTTGCGTCCGGGACGGAGACATTCCTTGGCTCGCGAAATCGAATAAGGTACTGTTGAATCCGCTCAATTTTGAAGCGGAACTGCTCAGTTGAGAGATGTGATTGCTAAACGGATCTGACACTTGGTTCATAAATGACATTGTCTAAAAAAAGAAGGAAAAGAACGAAATTATTAGTTTACTCTTCGCATCGAAGTTTCTTCGCAAATTCTCCGGTTACCAAAGAACTTACTGATTCAATGGGATCTTGATGAGAGAATCTGGATCCGGTAAGAAAACCGGCGGATTGTAAATGCTGAAGTGGGCTGGAAGTCGAGGGTGAAAAATTCGACAAAACTGAACGCTCGGCGATTCCTGGTATGTTGACGGGCGCTGAACTCCCGAGTAATCCAGAACTCGCGAGACCGGCCGAAATTGAATTGGTTATGGGCGAATTTGTTTCCCTATGAATTGAATCTACTAAGCTAAGAGGATCGTCCAGATGCAAATCGTCCAGGGCATTTCCTTTAGTGGAGAAAACAACTTGATTAAAAAATCAATCGTTTTCGATGGAAATCTCAACTAGCGAATCAAATTTATTGTATCCCTGAATTCTAAATTCATTCTACGATCAGTGACACTCACCAACTACGGATTCAACGGTATCATTGGGATAAAAAGAGTTGGAGAGAGGTGAAACCGCCGTACCCAACGAGTGTCCACTCAAAGAACCATTTAAATTGTAAGCTATGTAAAGACTCTGTTTTCTTTGCGCCTTTTCCGATTTCGTTAAAAGAGGATCGTTCTCTACCGCCAGCATCTGCTTACGTATATCACTCTGTAGCAAAACGAAAAAACCATTGAATTTCTGTAAAAATCAGTACTAATCATTTGAGAAAAAATGCATCTGAAAGAAAATAATTGTTTAAACTTACAACATGGATCATGGAACCCGGATTGTACAGCATACTGGTAAGTTTTTGTTGAACGTTCGAGCTCGAGTTTGAATTTGAATTGTGAAGTTGAGCACCGGGTGCTTTGCTATGCGAGCTGTTGCTTCCTAAGCTGCTCGTGCTCGCTGATTCCGAAACTTCGCCACTTCCGTTCTGTAACGCGGTAAACTAATGACTTGAATCATTACGATTGTTTCTTTGAATTTTTCAGGTTAATATTTGTTCAATTAATTATGAAATTGGCACGATTGCTGAAACGAAATATTGAAACTCACACTGCTGTCGCTGAGTGGCTTGTCCTTATCGTGAGTTCGCTTGTCAGGTGGCAAAGCGTTGCTCAGAAGATCCGCCAAATTTGTGCCACAATCTATGGGAACCGCCATGTCCCTCGCCAGGCTCATTTCTTCTGTTGGCAAGACTGCTCCATCAGCACACCATACCCAAGAGGTTTCGAACATATATATCAATTTTTCGCAGTGTAAAAATGAATTATTTGCAAACTAAAATTTTCTTATGTACATTTTTTGATAGAACGTTGATTAAATAACGTCGTATGTTCCAATGTGCTAAATTACCAATAAATCCTGCGTTCCCATTCAAAGAATAAAGAAACACAAAAAATACTGAAACTTTATTCTTAACCCTTCGGCTGCACACCTATATTCACCGGCGGTTTTTTAAACGCTTCTTTTTCCGGCTTAAACCGTCTAATTTTAATTTATCACGGGTGATTTTCAAACCTCAAAATGTTTCCAAATGATCGTTCATCATTAAAGAGCGAACCTAAAATTGTGTTTACACAAAATCCAGAAAAATGCACAATTGGTGGTGCAAATTCGCACCAGTGCGCAGCCGAAGGATTAAAAAAAAAAACATAAATATGAACAAAAAGATTGTTTTTTATCGTAAAAATTTAGAATTCTTTTTGTTTCGTCACACCAGAAAATATGTAGTTAACCGTGCTTCTATTTTTGTCTCTGCGGGAACGATTTTACGAGCAAGAAAATCATTGGGTCGATATCGACCTAAGTTCATGCATTAGAAGGAAAAAAAATGGGACACGAGTTCTAGAATTAAAGGAGAAAAATTCTTAGCATTGTAGTGACGATGCAAGCAACGTAAATGGCTGATTTTTTTGCACGAAATCTTCTAAAAAATGGTTCAACTAGGTGAAAATGCTAAAAGTAATTCTTAACACAATAACGAACGTATAAAGACTGTTTTTACGTACGATTGATGAGGGCAAACTCACGGTCAACATGCGCAAACGCGCAGAAGACTCCGCGGGGACAATAACCGGCCTGTTGCACGTCGTTGCATTTAGTTGATTTATAAATTTCAGGATGAAATTGTTGTTCGGTACGCGTGTGACAATAGGCGCACGCGTCACCCTGTTCACAGTTGCCTGGTTCGCCCCATTCTTCTCCGTGTTTTACGTTTGGGCATGGCGTTGAGCTAAAATAAAAATCAACATTCATAAATCAATTATCATTGTTACCAAAATGTTTCACATTGTATCGACTATAAAAAATTTATTGAAGCGCAAAACGACATTGTCGTACAAAAATCAAATAAACCAAAATAAAATGATAAAAAATCAATTTAAATTGAATAAATTGATTGTTGAAATAGGTTTAAATAATAAATCGAATTCAAATTGGAATAAAATGAGCAAATTTGATATTTTAGAAATAAATTCATAAAATGGGTTTAAAGGTATGGATCAGTCAGCCCGCCCGCTTCGAATTTCCGAAAGTCAAATTTTTCCACACCGTTCGTCTGATCGAAATTAAAAAAAAAGTATTAGCCCACGGAGAAAAATGGGCTGAAATTTTTTTATTCCGATCGGACGGACGGTGTGGAAAAATGTTCACTTCGAAGTTTGCAGTAATCTCTCTCGCATTCATGCGACTGATCCATACCCTTGAAAAAAAAAAAAAGTAATTAAAATTCGGAAAAAATGATGCTAAGCTGATTAAAAATAAAAATAACTCACCGGTATTTGTATTTACGTGGACTACGTCGTTTATCTTTGCTGTTATGATACTGAGGACAGGCATATCCTTGTCTGCACAATCTCGGTGGTCGTTTGCACGGTTCGGTTTTATAATTGCTGAGAACATAATTAGTGTCCTGCCACTTTGGATCTTCGTTCATGAGATTTCTCTCTTTGTCGAGGATGTTCGGACCGTTGGATGAGGAGTTTGGATCTGAGTCCGGATTCTCGAGCGCCTGAATCTCTTTGATGTCGTAGACGGGCGGTCGTAGATCGTGATTACCGTGGGCGAATGCACAATGGGGGCCATTCTTAACGCAAAATCCACGTGTGTCGGTGTCGTGGACGCACATGCAAGTTTTGTAGTATCGTAAATGATAACGTCGCTCAGTGTCACCAGCTGTTCGATGCAGATAAGGACATCTGAAATACACCATTAAAATATAGTTGTTGTTCAAACCTCATAAATCGCAGATCTTCACAAGCGAAATAACATTTTTCTTGCAATTTTCTTTTTTTTTTCTTTTTTCTTGCAAATTCTTCTTGCAAAATAATGAACATTGGTTGATGAAAAAAAAATCAATGCAAAACGTACAATTTGAAATAATGTGTATTTAAAAATGCACATTATATTGTATCGATACAATAATGGAAATGAATAATTCAATAAATGCATAGAAATAATGTTTTAAAAATTCTTTTGACCAACTTTCATCCATGAAACAAAAGCAATATATTGAAAAGTGTAGGGCTTTGTCTACGTAAAAAAGGTATAAATCATTTGCGACATAAACAACTCGGTTCTTCTCTCGTTCGCAGTCACTTTTATCAATGCACCAAATATGCATTATTCATGAATAAATCTCTAAAAATACAACTCTCTTGTTTACTATGTAAATATTTGATGTACATAAATAAACTCACTTCCGTATTATCCATTTCAATTATTGAATAATTATGATATTGAAGTTTGCATCATTGGAAAGTATCGCTCAATGTTTATTTTGTTTATCAATTCTCTTATTTGAAAAATAAAGCGAATATTTGTTGGACACTATTACGAACTTTCTCGTTGTGTTTGAAATGCAACAACGTGATAAAAAAAACGTTAAAAAAAAAAAATCAACAGCCACATTTTGCGAAATGGAACATTGTTCTATCAATTCCATGTGCTAAATTTAGTGCAAAAAACATTTGACGAAAGTTTGAGAGTTAACGAAAAAAATCGGGCGAATAGAAAGAGGAGGGATGAAAGTAAGAGGTTAAAAAGTGCATAATTCTGCGCTACGGTTGTACGATTCGGCAATACGTAAAAAGAGAAGCTCATGATTCTTTGTTACCAGCGTGCCAAGAGAAAATCAATAACAGCAGGGTTCTTTGTTTGGCCCTAGCCCTCGTTGTGCCGGCAGCTACGAGTATTTTGGAGGGAAAACAGATGCTCGAAACTGGTTGTCGTTCGTTCTCTCTTTTTCCTCTATGTGCATGTGTTGTATATGAATGTACACATATTTATATTTTTTTTTAGCGTTGGGGACCTTTTTTTCCTCGATTACATTACACTACGGTTAAAGCACGATTCGCATCAGCTCGAAAACGGTTTGTTTATCCGCTTCGATGGGCGAGATACAAATTCTGAAAGGAAACATTGCTCCTAACAATATTTATTTTTTTGCCTGCAGCAATGAATGACATTTAAAAATTTTAAACGTGATCACGTTAAATTCTTTGTTTTTGTTTTAGATTGTTGAATTGTTTCCCATTATTTCGACTGAATTCGAAAATAATATCGAGGAGAAAAAAGTCCTGAGCAAAAAAAAATTCGTGCACAAATTTAGTAACGTCGATCATTTGATTCAAGTTTGAAAAATAAATAATTCGATCGAGAAGAAAATTACATCCGCGACATTGAAGCGCACAAAGGGAAAAGCCCGAAAAGTGAAAGGAGGTTCGACAACAGGTAAGAATTTCTCAAACCAAAATAAATATTCCTCTTTCATTGCTGTTATATACGCTTTACCGGTAATTTTATGCATCGAAAAAGAAAAATTATTCAGGCGACTTTGAAAAGAAAGTAGCTCGATGATCTTCATCGGAATATTCAATGAAAAATATGATTTTTAAGTTTTCATCGTGAGAACAAAAATAAAATATATTCTAAATTCTTCAATTCTCCAATTTTGAAAGTTCTCTGTTTTCGAAAATTAAATTACGTAAATAGGTCAGCAAATAAATACTGAGCTCTAAATTGAAATAAAACTCCGTTGCATTTAAACGAAAAAAAAATTGAGTATCTTAAAAAAATGCTACTTCGCTTAATACGCTACTTCAGCACTGACCAAATCGTTCGAATGAAATTTTATAACCGAGAAAAAAAAATGAATTTGTGTTACGCTGCGAAACGGTGATTTTAAAACAAGAGAGCAATATCTGCGAAGTGTTGAGCATTATGAAAATATAGAAGTGCGTTACATTCGTATCTGAAAGAGATGGGCAATGGAATTGCAATTTAATTAATAGGAGAGAGAGAGAGAGAGAGCACAGGGCGCAATTTGTGAAGAGTCGCGAAGCAAAGAATAAAGGACCGCTAGGCTCTCGTTAATTGAGGTCTCTCAGGGTAGAACATCCGTCAAGAGCGAATCTCTCTCATTTTTCGTTCTCGTTTCTATCGGCCCTTGAATCCTTCCATGTGCAACGTTGAGTCAGAAAGTAGTAGTCGAAAGAGAAAGAAAGAGATAGAAAAAGGTGACTCGGCTGAGTTAATCCGTTTCACGACCACTTTGCGACACAAGCCGATTATCTCGTAACAAAATAACGACTAGCTGAGAGAAATGTGCTGGCGTTTTTAAACGACCGAGATAAAGAAGATCAACATGAAATAATAATTTTATTAATAATAAAATGACTAAAGTTTGAAATAACGTTATAATAACCTTTGATTAAATTCTGACTGGAGTTAATAAATTGTTTATTCTACGAAAATATTTGTTTTGCAACAGAAAAAGTTCGTTTCGCTAATAGCTCGGAAAAATCCATCTCTACCGTTTATTTTTTTCTTTTCAATCTCCGCTACTCATTTTTCTCCACCTCCACCTTCTGTTTTTTTTTCCCCGTCGACTATGTTGGTCGTGAAGCTTGGGCAAAACTTTTTTGCGCTATTTTTTCTCTTTTTTTTTGACGTTCGCATGAAATATCGATTTTCCTCTCGTGTTTCCTGTTTGGCAGGTACTGCCGGGACGAGAGTTTCGCGTAAACGAGTAATGCAACTTTGAGCGAGGAAAGAGTGACAGAGAAAAGCCCTAACGCGAACTAGGAACGAACGAAAGAGAGAGAGAGAGAGAGAAGACGACAGGGCATTGCCACCGTGGTTTATCAACGTTTACTGTTCAAGAAAGACCGAGGCCAATTTTGTTCGCTGAATTTTTTAAGCTTTCCTTATCCTCCTCGGAATCTTTTCAGTTCTTGAATAATTGTTGTTTATGTGTCACGCCGGTAAACGGAAAGATTTTGTTATCAAGATCAAAGAGGAAAAAATTTCCTGAGCCAATATTCATGCATTCGTAAATTCTTGTTTTTTTTTCTCCTTTGACTTTGTTAATGATGTTTTGGTATGAAAAAAAGAAAGAGAAAAACAACTTTTGCGACACGAAGTAAACAGAAAGAATTTTATGGTATGAAAAGATATTTTGATGTGTCTTCATCTCTTTTTATGTTTGTGCAACTTTGAAGAGAAGTTTTTGAGTCCTTTACTACAAAAAAGTACCTACAAACTGGCAATTATTTTTTTTTTAACGAATGTTATCCCAATGAAACCCCAACAAATACAGCCCTATAACGTCGAAATACAGAAAAGAACCATTGAATGCTTAATTGCTCGGTATATACTCGAAAAACGAGTATAATCCTGGGTCAGAAAGCTGAAAGCCGTGAAGGGGAGAAGAATCTCTCGGCTCCTATTTCAATACCCGGAAAAACAAATTCCTATAGAAAATCTCACTCGAGGGATTACGGAATGTGCTTGGACATTCTATCCTTCATCTATTTCGATTCAAATTTAAAGGAAAAAAGAGGTAGATTTTATTTATTTACAATCTAAGTAATTAAAAAACATAATTATTTCCAATTGAGAACCTTCAGAATTTAATATCGTGTCAATTACGATTCTGTTAATAAAAACAGTTCGTAAAAAAAGCAAATAGATAAATAGCGATGGTAGAAAAAAATGATAAAAATATTTTAATAAAGACCCAAAGAAAACTCAATAGAATAAAAGGAAATAAGAAAAATGGAAAGCTATAAAAATCAACAAAAAAAACAGTCCTTCCGACTTTCGAGCATGAAAGCTCAGCCTGAGGAATGCAATTAGGAATAAAAAGATAAATATGCGAGTAACTCGAAGAAATTAGTGAAACATGTGAGAGTAATGTATCGGTAAGTTGTATCGAGGTTTAAGACGAATGGTAATGGATCATAGGGGAATAAAGAGACAACACAACAACAACACGTACGCACAACAGTGGGCGCAGATATAGAATTTCCACTGTGGCGTCGTCGTCGTCGTCGTCTTCACTATTTCGTATCGTGGTTCACCGAAACGAAGCGTCTCTCCTTTTTCTCCCCTTTTCTGTGGCATTCGAGCTCTATGTGCCCGTGAACGTGTCGAGTCTCTTGAACACAAAGAAAAAAAAGGCCGAACACGGGAGAGAGTTTTTCCCCCTGGGCGCAAAACAAGGCTCGTGCTTCTCGTGAGTTTCCGTCACTCGTACTGACTCAGAAGCCACCGCCGCTAGTTTTTTATTTTTTCACTTCTTTTTTTATGTTTCCTTGATTTTTTTCTCATTTTTCTTTTTTTTTTTAAGGCTCGGAGATTTGCACAAAATTCACAAAACCTCTCACGTATGGTTGGGAAAACCGGGAGCAAGCGAAGTACGAGTAGCTTGTAAACACGTGTACTCTCTCATATCGCTCCAAGCCACTTCTTCAACAAAGAATAAAAATTTGCGAGTGCTCTCTCCTCCCTCTCTCTCTCTCTTGCATTCGCCTCTTGTTTAAAGGACACTTCACGTAGTTTCATATTCCACGCCACATTCTCGCACTCGTCCACGTCAATAACACCCTGCCACCTGAGAAATGTAGAATAGAATATCATTTTTTGAGCGCGAGAAGAGAAGATAAATAAAGCTCGCAGTATTTTCTGGCGTTGTCTTTCCCTATGAGATATGTAGAATAAATTATCGTTGTTTCTTTTTCCACGCGATAAGAGAAAAATAATGTTTAATGAAAAATCGTTGTTTTAACGGACAACACCACTGTGACGGCTTCAAAAAATCGATTTTTTGAAAACCATTTTAAAAAATCTAAAATACTTTTAAGATTGAAATGCCGTTGGACCCAGGTCGAAAAAATAATTATTTTCGTAGATATTGAATATTTTGTGGAGCGGCGCAGCGGTCCGCGACTCTCGGGGTCCCAACTTTGAACGCGTTTTTCTCAAAACCACTTTTTTGAGTGCGGCACGCAGCAGAACTCGAGCAATTTTTATCCGATCGACTTCAAATTTTTACTGTATCAATAAAAGTAGATTATCTAGAGAAGTACATAAGATTTTTTCGATATCTCAATAATTATAAAAGTTATATCCTATTTTCGACGAGAAATTTTTCTCAAAAATCATTCTTTAATTTCAAAGGCGTGCCTATTTTTTAAAAATCAATATTTTTCCAAATCCCTATATACTTCTCTTCAAAATATCATATTATTAACGAAAACACTCGGTATTTTTTTTCAGATCGACGTTGAAGAGAGTTCTGCTGCGTGCCGCGAACCACTGCGGAGATGACGCGAGAGCTTCCCCAGCGCCACCATGCGGCGTGAAAAATGTGAAAAAAATGTTTTTTGATACATTAATAAACAAGGAACAAAACCCAAAAAAAATTTTTCGAATATCTCTTTTTTTTCCCACAAAAAAAAATTCTTGAAAAATGTGAAAAAAATAGGGGGTCACGGTGGTGTTGTCCGTTAAGGGGAGCAACTACATTAGATGTTTCAAGAAATCAATTTTTTTTTATTTCATAAACCGATAGCAAAATATCTTAAGAATACACTCTGAAAATTTCAAAACGATATTCGGATTCCTTCTAACGGTATGTATATAAACGATAAAGACTCTCAGCTTGATTCCCAAGCGCGCTCAAACTTTAAATGTGTTTTTCTCGAAACGACATTTTTTCAATTTGCGGGAGTCATAACTCAAAAACTAATCGATGGATCATCTTCAAATTTGGAAGAGGTTTACATAATATAATTTATTAAAACATGAACCAAAAGTTGGAAAGATTAGATTGTTTAAAACATATTTATTATTGAAAAATGCCGGGGAAAAAATGCTAAAAATCGATCATTTTTTTTCAAACACGTTTCAACATTCAATTCTCAATTTTTTTTTCAAAATTTAGATTCATGTTCTTAAAAAATATATCAAAAATGTATAAAAATTTGTTGAACTATTTCAGATGTGAATTGCGAGCTGCACAATTCCCGCAAATCAACAACGACAATGAGGACACGCCAAGGGACACAGCGGATTACACCTTAATTAATGCATGAGATAACTTGAAAAAATTACCAGAGATGTATGAAAATATGAATAAATTATTGTCAGAGTTGCTGAAATTTCCGTTTTTTTCACAATAAAAAAAAAAATCCAAAAAATCATCTAATTTTCGGTCTCCTAAAGTGGTGCTCCCCTTAAACCCGAGAAAAAAAGGTAAAGCTCGAAAAAATCAGAATTTCTATCGTCACGTTTCATTCTCTTTGTGTCTCTTTCCCACGGATTGTGGAAAGTGATAGTGTAACAAAGTTGGATACCCCGTTCTATCTTTCGTACATCAAACTGTCTCACTCTCAAACACCCACTTCGATACGAGGCTCACCAAAATGCGTGTCCAATCGATATACCAACCGGACCTCAAACGAGGAAACGACGCAAAACCCTTACAGCTTCGATATGTAACGAAACATGACCCTTTATCAGAATTTTATGTCACGCAAAATGCAATTCTACTTCGAATGATTCGAACCCGGAAATATTATTAGTATTCGTAACAAGAAATGTATATTAATTTAAATAATTCGTAAAAAAAAAAAAATAAGTTGTTGGAAAAATAAGGAATAAATAATTGCACACGACAATAAAAGTTCGATTGTTTTCCGCCCAAAGCTTCGAGGAATGTGACGAACTCAATAAAAAATAATCTTTCGCAAAAAGGATGACTGTAAAAAAACTCTTCTATCCATTGTAACGTTTTATCTCGAAACATCAAAATCATCAAATAGAGAACATAAGAAAAGCAACTTTATCTTCGAAGTTGCGGAACGCTTTATTTACATTTTCCGAATGAACAGCTCAACTTATCTGCGTTATTGTTTCTTCTTACGCCCGCATCATTTTTACGTTGTCATAGTGGAGAATATGGTAACAAAAATCAAGTATAAGCAATATTTCAAAATACGTGAATAAATATTCAAAATTGAGCTACAAATTTCGTAAAATTTTATTGTTATACTAATAATAAGAAATATTATAAATTAAAAAATTAAAAAAACATCGTCGTTTTATTGGTTTTTGTACGAATAAGATCGAAACAAAATACCCAAAATTTCGATTATCGTTATTAAATTCTTTGGTTAACGTTACCTTACCAAAAATGGAGGAGAAAAGGTAAGGAAAACGTACAAAAAGGATAATAGGACTGTATGAAAAGGCACAAACCCAATTCGTAAGGATTTAGACCAAGTCCTGAGATAAGAAGAGAGTGAATGTGCGTTCTATATATACAAAGGGATTGGAAACCATTTGGCTATCGTTATAACCCCAACTCTCCTCTAATCCCTTCTTCAAGTGATTACATAGAGAATTTGAGAAGTTTATAAGACGTTGAATACCAAAGTGTCTTAAATTACAATCGCTATTGCTTCAAGCAATTCATTGACTTTATAGTTACTTTTTGGGCTGATTAAATTCATTTCAGCTTTGACAATGTTAAAATTAAACGGTGTTGAATCTTACTGTTTGATGGATTGTCGAATTTTTTTTTCATCATTTGAAACAAAAAAATCGACAAAGATTTAATTGTGCAATTATTTCGTAAAAAAAAAAAACAAGTTTTTATTTTTTTATTTTTATTTTTGAACGAAAAAATGGACAAATTTATTAATTTTTCGTTGCATTTCAACAAAAAAAATTAATTTAATAATAAAACATTTATATGTTTTTTTGTAAATAAATAATTTCGCGAATGAATAACATTTTTGAAACGTTCCAACGATGTAAACTTCGAAATAACGAGAGAAAAAAAAAGACAAATAGGTTTATAGGAATACTTACTCGTCGCCGTCGGGACAAATGCCGGTAGTTTCATCGTACTTAGTGCAATAATTATCGGCGCTATAGTTGAAGGTGCGGTCCCTTTTTCGTACGGGTCTTCTTCTCCTTTGATTCATAAAGTGCCAATTGAAGCAGGTGAATGGGCGATGCTGGGTGCATTTTCGCTGTATAAATAGGGGACATTGTTCGACGCGAAATTCCTTCAAGTATCTGGAATGTGAATTCACAGAACGACACATTATAGCATCGTTTATTTTTTTATGTGCGGTTGGATCACGCGCTTTGTGTCTTTGAGAGTACACACAGTTGCGCGCTTTCCTCTCTCTCTCTCTCTTTCCCTCCCCCACTTTGGGAATGAGAATGTACGAAACTATACGAATATATAGTTATAATAGCATATTTCATTTTTTTTCGTCTCCGGTTGCCTGGCATACTCTCAATGACCGACGCTTTCTCTCTCTTTCGTTCTGAGGTCCCTCAAGCATCCGCGGATAACTTCATTTTTCTCCCAAGTTTCACACACGTACATATTTTAGTCGCTCTCGTGCTATTTTTCATCTATAACCGAATAAGTGGCGATGGAATATCTCAAAAACTCGTAACAACAACAGTGGGAATAACGATACGTGGGAATAACGAACGCGTATCTGACGAGATCTCGTCCAGGAAAAAAACGTTTTTCTATTTTTTGTTTTTTATTATTCTATCTTTCTCTTTTTCACTTATTTTTTTTTGTTCGGATTTTTTTCTCCCGCTCCGCGCGCGATTGAGCGAGGGACTTGATTTCCAGTGAGAGACAGAGAAAGAGTGAAAGATCGCGAGAGAGCAAAAGAGAGAGGGGAAGGGAGATCGAGGGAGAAAGAGAGAAAAGGCCACTTAATAAACGTTAGAACAACGCTTTATTATTCTTTATGTACACCCGGTAAGATAATATCGCGGGAGAAACACCGGTAAACCACACGCCTTCAACTTACGTGTAATGATTCGCCTTTTCCGCCTGAGCTGTCAACAAAGGTTTCGAGTCGGACTTCATCTTGGACAACACCGCGTTGAAAAACACATATACGTGCACCCGCACACGGGCGCTCGTATAAGCGCTACTAAACTCGCGTGTGTATGCGTGAAAGACTTTTACACGAGCGGCGAACCGAGCGACGAGGACGCCAACAGCGGCGTTTCTAGAAAACTAATTTCACGAGCCTATTGTTTCAGTTTTTTGGTACAGTACGATTTTTCGAGTTTAAACAACCGTCGACTATAGATTGTGGAATAAAAATCAAGTCTTTAATCGCTCGGGGACAAAAAATTCATCGTAAATTCCCGAGAAACTAGAATTTTCCACTATCGAAGCAAAACACGCACGCACACTTACAAGACAGCGACACTAACGCTCTCTGGCGTATGGACACGAAGAAAAGAAACGATGGAGAATATATATATATGTATATACATAATTGTATATCACGGCGCAGTTTGCCAGTGTCCCACGACTCCCATACACACCAATCCGATGGGCTTTGCGCGGTCACGTGACCGCTGTGCATTCAAGGTCATCGATGTTATGGTCGACGGACGTAAACACGCGGACGCCCCTTCGCAACGAAATAAAGAAATGCTGCACGCTATCCCTCACTGGTATTGCGCTCTCTCTCGCACACACCGCTTTGTCTTTTTCTAGTACGTTCTCGCCGGCAATGTTTTTTAATCTGAATTTACGATCGTAACGCTGTGAAATATTGTTACTCGGAGAATGTTAGACACGCTAGAAGACGCAGGTTGAGAAACAACGACACTTTTCGGTAGAGATTTATTGAAAGAATGATGAAAAATGGAAGGGAAAAAAGCTTCGTAGAATTATTATTTCAACGGTTAAATTTCGAGAGATTAGAGCGGAGACTGCCGTCGTCTTCCAGCTGTGAGACTTTCAGAGAGTCGTCGAATCGAGGATAAAAATGGTGCCTCCTGGCATCTAAAGCCCTTGTTTTTACTTTGATGTCCACGCACGATTTTCTCGATCGAGCTTCGGGCCTAATATGATGTAACTGTAATTCCCGAAACACGATCCTCTTAGATTTCTT
The DNA here is from genome assembly GCA_963989365.1 of Rhimphoctona megacephalus. Taxonomy (NCBI): domain Eukaryota; kingdom Metazoa; phylum Arthropoda; class Insecta; order Hymenoptera; family Ichneumonidae; genus Rhimphoctona; species Rhimphoctona megacephalus. The sequence goes on from OZ022421.1 coordinate 21,184,511, forward strand.
AAACTTACAACGCCACGAGGTTAGGTACCGGCATTACGTGTACGTATGTTTTTATTGTTTCTTTTTCAGTCACATACTTTCACTGTAACGCCTTTCCGTCGAATTTACATTGTTTCACGCACGTTTTCACTGTTGGGGCGTAAAGGATAAATTTATAAACGTTGCTATGAACAGTTTTATCATTTTTGCACTATTTGTTTATTTTTTTTTGTCACATCATGATTCGCACTCGGCGATTAAGAATCGCAATGATATTCGCGTAATCATGAAAAAAACGTTTTCTCAAACCGGCTGGCCCGAAATCGCAATATTTTCGCTACTGTCAACTTCTTTCCATTTATTTCATAAATACTACGTATTCACTTTTGTTTTTTTTTTTATATATCACTACTCACGACAATTGTAATCAACACATTTATTATCGTATTGTTTACAACAATAATAAGAACACGAACACTACGTTCTTTCTTCCAACGGCGTTGACGCAACACTGAATTCACTACGTGAACGAACGCATGAGTCAACGCACCATCTATTGGTTCTCAACCTGCGTCGCACTTCTCTTTCTGTAGTCCTCTATCCGATTCCTGGATGCGCTCGAAGTAATGATTTTGTAAAATGGGCGCTTGGTCGTGCGCAGCTTCGGTTAGACAAAGGAAAAGAGAAGCTCGAAATATTTCCTCAATTTTTTGAGCTAATATAATAATATACCATGACCATCTCTTTTTTTTAATGATCTAATAAAAGTTGCAGAAATGTTCAAATGCAAAACATGTCATTTGTTATTTGTAAACAAGTGTATAAAATGGTACCCAAATTTCCCTTTGTTTATTTCAGTGTATCCGTCATTGAAATAAACAAATAGTTTTTTGACAATTGAAGAGACGTCGCTATTAAACCGGAAATGGACCTTTGTGTTGATCTGTCAAAAAATGTAAACAATGACAGAGAAATTTACGATTTTAACTTAAAAAAAACTCTTCCTCGAAATTTGGAATGTACATTGTTTGAAAAATTGTTTGACATTCCAATAAATCAGATATTTTTGTCCCAGATCCATTTTACGATTTTTAACGATCGAAAAATGTTTACTTCAAATTTTCACGGCATATTTGAATGCGTTGGGCATTGAAAATTGTGCCCTAGTTCTAAAAATGAGATTTTTTTCCTTACTCATTTTACGATTTTCAACGATTGAAATATTGTCACTTGAAATTCTAAACGCACATCTCACAAAATTGTGCATTAATTTGAAAAATGGGGTTACAAAATAATTATTCAACAGAAGCAAAGCAGAGACTAGCCTTCTTTTAAACATTTTGAGCGTATTTCTTTTTTCACCCCTCATTCCGCAAAGCAAAGCTCTGTCGTATTGGCTGAACTGGGTGGGATAAGAGTTGCGTAGGATAAACCTGCAATATCGGCTGCTTTCAGTAGGAAAAGATTCTGCAGGCTTGGCAGAGTTCCGTAGGAAAAACTGTAACTTCCCGAGTTGACTGCTACGAAAAAGCGCCACTACGACGGACCCTCTAAAAACCCCGTCTTCGGATATCTCCATACTAGTTTCTGAAGCAAAGAACTCGGACGTATATAGAAGAACAGGTCCTGTGTTAACGTAGAAGCCAGATTTTTAGTTTGCGAAAACGTCGCTTGGAGCGTCCGTCCTCATACGTGTAAGCACCGCTATGCAGTAGTGTAGTACAAGCATTGTGTATGTGTGTATGCTCACGAACATGGAATACCCGTAGCGCTCCTGGTGGTTGGGGGGCAGAAGCTTTCAGGTCCCCCCAAAAGTCAGCCCATAAGGGCCGTTTTCTCCGATGCGGTTTAAACTCAGTTCAATTTTTTTGATATAATTTTGACATAGGATGAACTGAGTTTAAACTCCGATTAACGTTGGAGAAAACGGGCGTAAGGGTATAGGTCAATTGGCGATCCACATTAAGCATGCGACCCTAGCAGATTTTTGAAAAACTGCTTTTGGAGTGCAAAACCGTTGTTTTTTCTGTAAACACGATGAACATTTTTAACGATAATCGATGAAAATGAGTGAGGTTTAGATAAATAATGATAAAATAAGTAATGTTATAATAAGTAACAGTAGAATAATTTTCGAATGAGCAATTGTCATCGCTAAATGTAAGTAGCTGTCATAACACGCACTTCAGTAGCGCCATTTTTTCAAGTGACGCGAGCGCCGCTGCCATCGGTAGTGTGGATCGCCAATCGGTATCTCACCACCGTGAGTGCGAGAAAGATAGTTGTAAATTTCGAAAGGGAAATTCTTCGACACGGTTTGACCAATTACGAAAAGGCCCTGTCAGCCCATTTTTGCCATCGTCCTGCGTGGGTTGACAGAGCTTTTTTGTAATTGGTCAAATCGTATCGAAGAATTTCAACTTCGAAAATTCGAGGTGAGGTTAGGTGACTGATACATCCTCATAAGAGCTGTTCTTCTATATATGCCTAAGTTCTATGACAAAAGGAAATAAAATAAACGATGTATATCATCACATTCACATTTAATGCGTACAAAAACGTAAGTATAATTGAGATATAATGATTTTGTTTTTGTTTATCAGCGGTACAGTACAACGTCGTACATTGGCAGACCGATTCAGCAATGTGTACATCGTGAAAAGTCGAAGTGATTAATTTTTTCCACGCTTTCTCCACTCGACTGTAAATAATATTGTTTCGTATTTCGTTGAACCGAAAGAGAAAAATGTGGTTACTAGGATCAAATTCTATCAGTATATATATATATTTCAATTGTGGAATTTTCAAAACGTGTAATTCTTGTCGTTTTTTTTCGTTTTCTCCGCGTTCTCGTAAACTCTACAATATATCGTTCGTATAATTTCGAATAGACAATGATCATAGAAGACGTGTTATTTTTTAGCGGATAGACTATATACCCTTTTTTTGTTTTATCTCTTGGCAGCGGTAATTATATATATGTTTTTTTTAATCCAACGTGTTGCGAACAATTCTTTTCGAGGATCGAATCCGTCGCGAAAAAAAACAAATGTTCACTAAATTTTTTCTGCTCGTACGAATAGAGAGCTTTCATCATTTTTCAAATCGTTCGATGCACATTTTAATACCGTTATTTATTTCCGAAGACAATTTAATGCAAAGCTTGACGATCAATCGTCAACGTTAAACGAAGAAACAAAAAATAATATTCATTTTAAACCTTCTGACTCTTTTTCTTCTTGAACATATATACCGGATATATATATTCTTGCTCTATTATAATTATATAGTCTATAACATCTAATACATTTGATATAAATGGCCTCTTTTCAATGTATTTTTGATTCTCGCCTATCGCTTTCTTCGCTCCCTCGCTCTCTCTCTCTGATTTTGTTAAATAATCTTTTATTTTCTTCGCAACGGTCCAAAAATTCCAATTATTTGCATCAACATATTTAATATCGTCATTTATTGGATGGAAACAGCGTTCAATTATCTTTTTTGCTTTTGTGACGTAACTATTTTACTAAATTCTCTCTCTCTCTCTCGGGTGACTCTTCTCTGATCTTGGATGGATTGAATATTCGGCAATCAAACTATACAAATTGAGGAGAAAAAATTAAAAAAAGAAGAGAATGAATTGGTAAAAGCATATTTAAAAGTTTGCTTTCAGGAATGAGATACAATAATATATTATATCCACGGCCGTTACTATAAACACCATCATTTCTCTCGCACGTAATTCACCAGTGGCAAAATGTAATAATTCTCATGTTCCTCGTTGTCAATATTCTTTTATATCTATAAAATACTTCTTCTCAAAACTGTACACAGCCGATTTGTTTTTAATTTCTTTCTAAATCTTTTAAATTGATTTTCGGATATAATGAGCAAAGATTTATCTTCGCAAGACTTGGAATCGAGTTGAGAAAAATTGAAAATCTATTGTGTGTATAATATAATAGTCACCTCTTCTAATTACCTTTTTTTCTTGTTTCAACTCTTTAAACACCAAAACAAGTCGACTTTAATTGCGGAATTGGACAACGATGCAGTCTCCTCTTGGCAAAAACTATCCCTTTTACATTGTACCAAGCATCCTTACAATATACATGTATAATATGCGTTTTTTTTTCTGTTTCGTAGAATCGTGTAATGTAGAACGCGAATTTTATAAATGCACAAACGTCGACGTGACTTCTTCCCATCTCATTATCTAAATTAAATTTACGGGGTCGTTTAATCGCTTTCGTTATGTACTCTACAATATTCTTAAAACTCTACCGATATCATAACGTCCCGTTGATTCGATACTACGTACCTCATGCGTGCTTTGGAAAAAAATGATTTTTCAACATGATTTAATCTTCTTTTTTTCAACACAGAGCAATCCACAGTCGTATTTGCATCGTGTTTTATAAATTAAATTCACGAAATGAGGAAGAAGAGAGAGCATTTTCTTAAAATCATTTCTTGTTTTGTTTATCTTCGTTTTTTTTGGTATAACATTGTTTTCAACGTATTTTTTTCTTCGTAATGTCGTTAGATTTTTAGATCTTCGGACATTAGTCACTTAACTATATACACTATAGTCAGAGAACAGTGAAAATGTGAAACACTGGAGATTGTTATCCTCTGCGTTAAATCGTTTTAATTATTAATATTAATATTACTGTTATTATTATTATTGTTAAAAATCGATGGTGCGCATTATTTATTTTGATTTCGTTATTCCGTAAATAATAATATTTCATATGAGAGAGAGACACTCCTAATTCACAATAAAAGGGAAATACTCTCAGGAAAAGAAGTAAAAGATCTCGTGTAAAATTTGAAAATGCCGAACGATTGAAATTGGGTTTTCTTCTGTTTTGCATTCCGGCTTTTTAAAATCGCGTAAATATAATTGATCTTCGCTCCTAATTAACAATACATACGTAAATATGTTGTTTTGTTGTTATTGTTTTTCTTATAAATATATCGTGTTATAATTGCAATTCGTTGATACGATTTCTTGAAGAATCTCTCAGTCTCTGACGATAATAAAATAAGGAAACCCGTTCCGTACCATCGCTCGCATGCTCGCTCTCTCTCTTTCTTTTTCCCAAGTCACCCGTCTGTCTCTCGTCTCGTTAAACTTAGCGGCCTTCGGCGGCTTTTATGAATACGATTATCACGAGAGAGATTATTCTTTTATTTCTAGAATAGAAAAAGGATTATCCTCGAGGAGTATGTACGGAGGTACTGATTATACATACATTTTGTCCGATAAATCGTGGATCTAATGATATCAGCTTATAAACAGTCTTTTCCAACAAAAAAAAAAAAAAATTTCGTTTAAAAATTACTCGAATTTTCACATTTTTTCCAAAATATTCAGACACAAAAACAAATTATTTTTTTCTGGAAAAAATACAAAGTTCGAATAATTTTTTAATCATCCACAATCCCATAATCAAACATGGATATTTTAATTGGAACTGATTTTGCCCATCATCATAGTATTGAAATTTCCATCGTTGGAAGGCAAAAAACTTTTTTTCAATAAATTTTTAAATTTGTCACATTTTTAACATATTTTTTCGCAGATTTGGTGTTTGGATCCGAAAAAAATACCGGGTAACTTTCGTAGTTCAAACTACAATGGTATTTAGACATTATTGAGTAAAAAAAAGCAAATTCATTGAATTCCAATGATGCAAATTTCAATTCTATCGATGATCTCACTTCGTTGGATCCATGACTTTTCCGACACTCTGTATATAAATGTATGCGTGTTAAAAACACAATACATATATCGTTTTGTTTGAATTTTTTTTGTTAAATTTACGTAAAGGAAGGGGTCAGACTTTGACTTAGACGGTGGTACCGTAAGTGCTAAACATTACTCTGGTAGTGTCTGTGTCCAGTGTAACGTCCTCGGGCGATGCAAGATCGACTTTGATCGATCCTGAATTGTTTCTTCTTCTTGCCATACCACCGCCCCAATTAGACAATGTCCAGTGATAAGTTTCACCCTCTTTTTCCTCGACGGTATCCTCGGTGTCGTCCTTCTCCAAACCAGTTTCTATTGAAACTGAGGATTGCGACGCGACCGAATCGAAACTTGAATCACCTCCCCCTCCTCCACCCCGATAACGATTGACGCTTTCTATAGCCATTTCTCCCGGCGATTCCTCAATAGCTCGTAATATATTCTGACATATCTCTGAATCTAGTGGTATCGGATCTTCCGAGTCACGATTGTGAATCGTTACTGCTATGTGAGCCGGATGCGGTATCGGCAATGGTATCAATAACTTTTCTGCACTGTATGGACGCATTTGACGCTTCCAAGGCTGCCAACGTCCTTCGCCTGTCCCAGTACCCGATATCGTTCGTCTTCGTGTTCTTGTCGATGTCAACAGCCCACCAGTGTCACTATTAATCAAAAAATAGTCATTTTATTTCTCTAAACACTCCTGTAAATTGATATTTTTGAGGAGAAAAATGATTTGAAACAATTTATTTATAATAAAATAATTTACTGACCAAGTAAAGAGTAAAATAACGTAATTATTGTTCCAAAAAAATAATAATGAATAAAAATCCTTTTTTTTTGTATTTTTGCTTTCATTTTTATAATTTTAACGAAATAAATTTGATGGTATGTTTATTTATTTAACGTACCATCGTTTTTCGGACTTTCTGCTGTTGCAAGGTTGTTTGGCTCGTGGATTAAAAGCGGAAACTTCAAGATAGGGACTGTGAACTTGAATATTTCCTCTCGGGGCATAAATCGCACCGAGGAGATCGGGACCATTTATTCCACCGAGTTCTGTGCTGTGGACCATTTCCGAGTATCGAGAAAGATCGACACCGGGATGAGGCTCGAGTTTGAATTTAGTGTCCGCTTCGTCGAGCGGCTGCAGGAAATCGAGACTGAATATGTCGGCGTACATTAGGCCAGCTAAACCGGCCCAGTCGCCGACTCCGAGGCCTTTGTTCTCCCAAAAATCGTCCTCGCTTCCGGAAAAACGTGCAAACACGTGGGAAGGATAAAGACGCTCGAGCATTAGAGCTGCTTGTTGAATGACGACCTGAAATTTGAAAAAAAAAAAAAAAAAAAAAAAAACGTTAGAATTATCGAAATTATCGTTTTTGAAGTTATAATTGACGATTTCATATGGAAATTTTGAAAAAAAAAGTTATAATAATCGAAAAGATCAATTTTTAAGTAATAGTTGACGATTTTATTCAGAAGTTTTGTATAATTCAAAATATTTGCCTTCAAATCGAAGGTGGTAAGTTTTATTTTGCTTCTAACAGCAACCCCGAGACCCGTTTGTAAATCTTTTCGGCGACGATCAAGTTTCTCGTGAAGAACAGCGACAAGGTCACGAGCCTCTTTCTCAAGTGATTTGTAAGGATCACGAGTCTTGGCAAGACTCGTGGCAAACGGGCTGAAACAAGCCTCGACGAATTGGGCAAAGTCACGCTGCGGTTGGGTGATTAATCGTTCGGTCTCCTGTTGAAAAGCGAGAAGCTCGTCGAGCTCCAATTTCGCCTCGAATGCGGCCAACGCTTGTTCCGGTCTTATCTGTAAATTATTCAAGGATATCAAGATCAAACACACACAAAAAGCTCTCATGTATTTTTATCTGGCTCGAAAAATTTGCACATTTCAAGTTTTTACGAAAAATTTACCTGATAATAATAATCTGAGGCCAAACCCGGTCCAGCTATTCTTTTCACCACGAAACTATCGCTGGCAGGAATTCTCCCACGATTTTTTATCACCAGATGAAACATTGCTGTGTCCCATACAACTCTGACCCAGTAACGAATCACCGAGACTGGAAAATAAACATTATTTCTTACCTCAATGTAAAAACATCTCGAAAAATCACTTTTCCATTAAAAAAACATTTTTTTTCTTTTTTATTTAACCATGCAAAATCCTTACCAGTCACTATTAAAAATGCGATGATCGGACAAAAAACAACAGCAACGATTATCGCTGCTATAGGCTGCAAACAACCCTGAACCCCGATATTCCATACGAGAGCTTCCATAACAACCAGATAACGATTTCGACTCGATTCTGGACTATCGAGGTCCATCACCAAAGCCATAAAAGCGTGGAGCATCATCGTCACGACTGGCATCCTGAAAATTTAACGAAAAAATAATCTCCCTGTTCCAATTTGAATTCCCATCAAGTTGCACAAAAACTTTTCTTCTGTTCCATCGATCATCATTAAATTCATCATCAAACATCATTATTCGATTTTGCTTTCAGAGACAAAATCTTAACTCACCAGATGAAGGCGGAGAGAGCAATAATTAGAGAACCAAAACTGGCAATAAGGCAGACTATAGGAAAAATGAAAAGGATCGCGAGAGTTCCTAAGAGACCTTTAAATCCATAATTCCATAATCTGTTTATGTGCCTCGTCATTCCTTTTCCAATAAATCCTGAAATTCACATTATTCTCCATTAAAAACAATTATCCCAATAAAATTAATTCAAAAACATTCTCCCATACAAAAATTAGCGAAAAATACAGTCTGATCAATAATTCATTTTTATATCGAAGATTCGCATAAAACTCACCTGTATCGGGTTCAGTCTCAAAATGCGTTCGACTTTTACTAATATGTCGCCATAACGACGTTAACCTTGAGCACAAGGTCGGAGTTTGAGTTGATTTTCGTGGGAATAATGTTCCATTGAGCTGACTTAATTCCAAATCCGGAGTAAATGGTTGCACGAGGAGCAAAGCTCGAAGCGAGACTCTGCTGCACCAGGGAACTGCAACGCCAAGAAGAAACATCGCGTTCCAGGTCCAACACCATGTTCTTGCGACGTAATTGATCCAACGCCACATTGGCCATCTTTTGTAAAAATGACAAAAAAAAAAATATTGTAAAAAAAAGTATTTACGATATTTTTATAATAAAGAAAATAATAAAGACCTTGTCGTAGTCGTGTGTAAAATTTCTCTCTCGACGAGAAAGACTGGCTGACTCGGATCGGCGCGAGGAGTCGTTATCGAAGTTGGCGTGTTACTCAGTACCGTAGGAATAACTTCAGACATCCCCTGAAAACTTCGTTTCACTATCCAATTTCTCGGCAGCCAGATTTGCGTTGGCCACTGAAAGTTTCTCGTCGGTGTTTTCACTTTACGTAACTCCTTCAGAAGCACGGGTTCTCTCTGCAAAATTCGAACGAGTTTTTTTTTCCAATTCGTATGAATAATTATGAAGCATTAGCCCTAGAAATATTGATATTCATGACAAAACTATTATCATTCATGAAATTCATTTTTTTGAGTACGAGAATTATTTTGAATACTTTACTCAATTACGAAACGTTGATTGGATCGAATAATTGGATTTTTCTTTTGTAATAAAAAGCAAAAAATTTGAAAATCGTTGGAATGAGAAAGGGCTCAAAACTTTATTGGACTTTAAAACATTTTAAGGACAAAAATATCAAAAAATTCGTTCAATTTAGAAATTTTATTCACAGTTTAGAATTTAATCTTTTTATACCTCTTTAAAAGTTGATCACACCATAATTTTGATGGTTCATGAAATATTTTGAAAATAAAACTATCGATGGCTGTGTAAAATAAAAATTTTGATAGAATTTGAATAATTTATCACGTTTTTATACCTCTCTCATAAAAGTGAGATCGCGATTGAGGAAGTATACGGTCTGTTGTAAATTCTGTAGGGTGCATAAGGAAAGAGCTTCCTCGTGAGCGCTCCATTCGCATTCGTCAATAAAATTAGCTTCAGCTTCGCGCATACGATCACGCATCCAGGGTCCGATACGGGATAAAACCGGATGTTCGTTCTCCATACGGATTCTCAAAGATTCTTTAGTCTGTGACAATTTTCTCTGAACGTTTTCGACCGCGCGATGCATGAGGACGACGGATTGTGCTTGTTGAACCAAAAGCTGTGCGATGCCTTCGCCGAGGCTGAGAATATCCGGATGTGAGAGTATGCTCGAGTAAACTCTCTGGAGATATTCTCGCATCACTGCCTCGTTGACTTGTTGCTCTATCTCGTCATCCGGTTTCTTTTGGGCTCGCAATTCCGAGATCAATCTCTCGCGGAAGTGAAGAAACCATCCTCTCGTTTCACGCTCGAGTATAGAGACCAGTATTGGCAGAGCTTTTCTTATAATGTCTCGACTAAAGAGACGGAGATCGACCACACCTCCGTTCGGTGTGCCAAATACGAATGGCACTGGTACCGGCAACAATTGCGACGATTCACGCTCAACCTCGAATTTTTCCATTGTCGCTCGACGCAATTGTTTTCGGACGAAACCGCACAGCAATTCCAGTGAGTCCTCGTACTCTGGCTATTTTTGGAAAAAAAAAAAAAAAACAGAAAGAAAAAATGAGAGAAAAAACGAATATTTTACGATTTTTAAAAGAAAAGAAAATAAATTTCAAATTGGAATATTGAAAAACAATTGAAAGAATTTTCGATGCTTTCTAACGATTCAACCTTTGGTTGTAAATCAATTTTTTCGAACTTAAGATTGTTGGAATAATTAATAGTAGAGAAAATTGTGAATAGTAAAGAAGAAAAACTCACCCTGCAGACGAGCTCTGCGACAAGATGACGACATCGTTCTTCCCGAATTTTCCCATCGAGATTTTGGGCTTGTAACGACGGTACGCCAATAACAATATCTACAGGAAGGAAACAAAACCGTAAAGAAGAATATTAATAACTAGTTTTCATTCACAACTTGAAATTATTGAGCATGACATTGAAATAATAATCTCACAGGTGTTAATTAATTAGTTCATTTGATAAGCCTCATTATTTATGCAAAATAAAATCACCATAATTAATAAAATCTTGCCAATTACGATGATTGTGTTCTTAATTACCGAGGAGTCTTAATAGACCGGTTAGCAATGCTTTAAGAGATTGCGAGATGCTGAAACAGTGCGAGACGAGTCTCGCTCGGGCTGTAACTACGAGAAATCTCGTCGCAAGAGCTAAATCTCTTAGCAACGCTTCTCTTCTTCTGTCTCGTCCACGTTGCAAAAGTGCACTCAGTCGCCAACGATGTGTCTGACCGGCAAAATTAATAGAGTCCACTTCGAATTCCCTGAAAAATTATTGTTTATATCAAAACTTTCAGAATTATCAAAAATGGACGTTACTCGAATGAAAAATCATGAAAAACATTGTTTTTTTTTTACACAGCTCGTCAACAACTATTTTCTGTAGCACAATAATTTGTGCTGCTACTGAAAATTGCATTTTTTTATCCCAACGAAAAATTTATTATTCAATATAGCTCTCAATTTTCGTAATTTCCATTTTGTTATTGCATCCTGGGATTTTGAGTGTTTTCACAAAAAGAAATTTCATTGAATTCCAAAGATGCAAAGATCGACGTAATAATTTATGGCTTTTTAGCTGTAAAAATGATTTTTATGATTTTAAATTCTAATGCTGTCCATCTTTAAGCAGAAAAAGCATTTTGTCGAGGATTTTCAGAGTTCCAAAAGTGCTTGGCGAAATTTATCTTGCAAAAGTAATTCACGGTGAGTATCACAACAATCTCGATGTAAAAATAGGATAAAAGAGAAAAAAGAATATGGAAAACTAGACACATAAAAATTCGATATATTAATATGTCGATTAAAAAATTGACAAAAAAATCTACACGTTAAATATAATTCGGAATAAATATTTATAAAAAATGGCACATCGCTTTAGATCTAGATGCAAATGAAAAATCTAGATGCAGAATTATATTTTCAGTACACGATAAAAAATCTTGCAAAAACGTTCTGAACGTTGAAATTCTCGCTGTTGCAGCTGATTAAAGTTTTTTTTTTTGCAACAATAAAAAAATCGATAAATACGAATGAGAAATTCGAGCAGAATTTTGATTGAATTGCGGAATAAAAAAAGTTAATTTTCACTCTAAAGTTATAAAAAAGCTCTTCTACGTGAGACTAAATACAATTTATAAGCCATGAAAAAAACTATGGCTCATCCTCGTACTAAAACCTCGGAAGAAATATGTACAGCCAAAAGTATGCTATAAAAAATATTGAGTCAATTATGAAGGATCAATAAATAATTAGCTTGAGACTTAATATTACGAGTATTTTGTAAATCCCAAACCAGAAATCCTCCCTTATTTATAACATAAAAAGAAAACCATGCCGAGAGATTGCCGATTAATTAAATAAAAACACTTGGACGTTTAGTCGTTTTATTTGTTTATACTTATACGTGATGGAACGTTGTTAAAAAAATTGAAATAAAAAAACCAAAAAGAAAAACATATGTACATAGCGATGGAGTGTCGGGATTGTGTGTGACGTACCCGCATCTCCGAATGCTCTCCAACTGAGTGGCATTCAGCTTCTTCGGTTTTCCATACTTATCCTTGTGCAAGCTTTACAGAAATCGTTACAAAATCAGATATGATTATAAACACGATTTGCACGTTCTTTTTTTTCCTCCTCCTCTAAACTAGAAATTTTGTGGCAAATATCCATTTTTTTTTTTTTTCATGTATTTTGTTGCTGTGAAAGTGGAAAAGAATCGAAAAGTGTATTCTCGTTACTAGCCTACATATTTATTCGTCTAACGATTTTTCTCAGTTAATCAAAATATGGAGCACTATTCGAGCGAAAATTTGAAATACTTATTCGTATTAAAATTACCGCAAAATCTTATTTCATTATTATTAATGTATTTTTTTTTTTTTTGATATTTCCCAATCTTTGAATGCGTTCGAGCAAATCTATAAAAATCTATAACTACGAAATGCAATAATTCATGTGTCTACTGATTCAATGATATGAAAAGCTTCACGAATGACCAAAATAAAAAAAAAATCATTTGTAGCTATACGTAGCCAGCTACAATCGACGATAAAAAAAAAACTACATCGTGAAATGTGAAGACAAAAAATAAATGTCTAAATTTATAGTTTTAAAGTTTGCACTTATTAAACGAGCCGACGATCTGGATAAAATTAATTTTTCCACCAGAAAATTGTCCAAATTATTCGTTCGTTTTTTTGGCTCCCGAAATAATGCAAACTTTAATTCCATCTAAGTTTTTTTTTTTTTTTTGATGAATGTAAAATGTTGAATTTTTGAAAATTTCAAGCGGACTCACCCCCTTTCTCTGATACTCTCTAATTGTTTATTCGTAAGCCTTCTCGGCTCGCCTTTACTGTCAACAGCAACCGCGTCCAACTCGTCGAAACTCGGGGCGACGAAGAGGTCACGCAAATGATGCTTTTTTCGGACGAGCGTGTCCTCCCCGTCGGTGCATGTCGAGAGCGGCGGTGGCAGGACGATCGGGAACGTACGCCAGTGATACAAAAATTGTTGGGCAACATCCTTGATGTTGTGAACCAGGGATTCGACCTCCGCCGGTGCTCCTCGCAAATGCGATACGTCGAACTCCACCGGTTCTTTCTAAACGTTCAAATAAAAACAAAAATACAAAATTACCATAAGTATTTTTCTACTCTATTGTCATATAGAAAATTCAAAAATAAAACATTTTTTTCTAATATCTCAATACAAATACGAACACAAATAAAAACATAAACAAATTAATATTTCAATAATAAATAAATAAAAATTCTCAAAGATTCCTGATGTTGAGTATCTTTAAATTACAAAATTCCAAATGTCGTAAATTTAATAGCCACTTATAGAAGAAGAAAAAAAAAATACAAATGAATTTTCACGCCAGCAGAATTTAGAGATAATGACGAATTGTGTTTCTCAATCATTTTTCAACAGTATTTTATTCCTTTTTGAGCAAATATTATATAAAAAATTGAATGAATTCAATGGTCTGAATTTTTCTTTTTTCTTTTAATTTATAAAAACGTGAAATATAAAATTTTGTTGATAAAATACGAACTTCTGGTTGAAAAGCGTCTCCATTGATGTGATGATAGGGTTGCGGTGGAGGATAGGCCTGATGATTTGGCCCCGTATTTGCCGAGTTTGCGGAGGTTGAATTTAAATTGTGGGGCATTTCGCGCGTAAATAAAGTGCGCGGGGGCTGGGGTCAGCTGCCCCGAACTCCGACGATTTCTTCATACACCATGCTGCTTGTAGCAACCATTTGCCATTACTCGCTACAAATTATAAAATAAAAATACACACTGATAATTATACAGGGAACGTTTGATCGATATTAAAGGACACGTGGCAAGTCCTTCGGTGAAAATAGACAACGAATGCATCGTTAACAAAGAAAAATTTCTTTTTTTTTTTGTATCGCACAAAGTCTTTAAAATTACGAAAAATTGATTGAACCGTTTGTTTTTGTTTTCGTTAGAAAAAATCTTTAAAAAAAAGGATTGTCAATGAAATATTACGAATTTGGTAAATACTGAAAAATTTTCGTTTCGTTCAAACGGCACAAACTGCTGGCGACGGTACTCGACCATCATCGAAGCAAAGCGCACGTTTTTATTTATTTTTATTATCGCAACCCTTTGAATCTTGATCGTCGACGTCGTATAATAACGGAGTCCTCGATTTTGAATAGTTTATGAACGAAGTCGTACGATGTAAATGTATAAAGTGTGGCAGTTGGTACTTTGTAGGAAATACTCGGTTTATTTCAGCCTATCGACGAGGTCACTAAATAACTACATGCCTACGGATCGCGTGACTAATTGCGAATGAGCCCATTTCTACCGACGCCCTTTTACATACACGAGTTTTTAATTGAGCCCTTTTTACAAAAGCTTTATCGGCCCGATATTTTCACGCTGGAACATTTTTTTTTTTCACGCTTTTCTCAAGCTCTTTAACGTATGTTTTCATTATATTTATGATTGTACACGATGAGAAATATAATCAACGAATTTCTCGTTTATTCAAACTAGAACGAGAGAGATTTTATTTCAAAAGCGAATAAATACTTGTGTGATTGTTGCGGTAGCCTCAACCGAGTGCGAGTTCCATCAGAAGATTATGTCCCATTAAACGATTAACGCAACTCTACATTCCACAACTATTTTTCTTTTGTGTTCCATATACAAGGATATTACGAACGAGAATAGGAAGATCGTACGCTCGTTATGATTTCATCTGTTTATTTCTAGGCAAACTTCTTTTAATGCTGGACTTTGGATCGTTAAAACGTAATGAAAATTCTTCCTGTTATTATTTAATTTCGTTATATTTTAATCGTCGAAAGTTTTAGAATGAATTTTCTCTGTGGTTTTGTATCAAGGTAATATGAAAAGTTCGTTGAATTTGAGTGAAATATCTTATTTAGGATTGAAACGTTCGCGTGACCGAATGGCTCGAATTAATTTTCGAAAGTATAACAAGAATCCAGTGACTGGTGGAATAATAATTTATGAAATTTATTTGTTCGCGGGATGGATTGACAAAGGAAACTTGTCTCACAGGGAGTAATGAATTTGAGAGATCGCTATAAGCCGGAATCGTGCTTTCTCGTTCTTTCTGTATAAAAAGCATTGTCCTCGTAGCGCGAGCGTGCAAGAAATGCGAGAGCGGCATTTAATTCCACTTCCTGAGGGGAGAAAATTCAAGCAAACCAGAAAGTACGAGAGAAAAGAGATAAAAAAAAGGGTCATTGTATAGCTTGAATTACATTTTTTTTCAAATAGACTTTCCGACACGTTCTCTATCGTCGACATTTTCACCAGGTTTGAATAAATCGTTAAAAAACAACTTGAGATTTTATTATTTATCAGTATTTCTTTTTTTAAATATGTTTCTACCTGGTAACGATTTGAGGAGTGCTATAAATAAATCGTTAGAAGAAAACCAGAGAGCGAGAGAGAGAGTGAGAGGGAGAGAGAGAGAAAAAGAGAGCTCTAAAGATGAATGACCCGCAGCTTGAGAGCTAAACAAATTTTCGTAAATAGGTCAGTACGGGTTACTAATAGCGCAAAGAGAACCCGAGAAAACTCTTAACGAACTAACAAAACCTTTTCACCTCGAGTTTAAATGGCAGCGAATCGAACGAAGCTGCATTCAAGAGGAAAATAATAAAACATAATAATGCTTATAAAACTCATAAAAAATTAAAGATTCTTTACGAATAATTCAAAACTATTATCACTAACTGTTGTTTTATGAACAATTATCAATAGTTTTTTTTTTTTCTTATCGGATATTCGAGAGTTATTAAAAGAATATTAAAAACGCATTCAAGAAAGTTAAAAAAACACTTTTATTCTTCCTTATTTAAAACACTCTAAATTTTGATAGTTTCCATGACGATTTTATCATACTTATACTTTAAATAAGCATTAAAAACCACTTTTTTATTCGTGGAATGTCCCAATTTATTCTCGAGTGTTTACGAGCGACATCAAACGTTTTATTACGTTAACAAATCACGGAGGAAAATTTAATAACAACGAAGAATGAAAATAGAGCAGAAGGGAGAATTTCCTTCCGGAAAACAGCGATTAACTTTCGACAGAAATATTTAAAAATTGACGATACGTCGACGATCATAAATCTTGGGTTTAAAATGTTCGAGCAATTAATTCAAATGTCAACAAAAAAACACGAAGAAAATTCTATTGTTTATCTGTGAACTTAATTTCCCAGCATTCAACACTTTCCCCAAAACCAGCAATTAACTGATCACAGCAAAAACGATTTTTATCATCGTCTATTACAAACCGATTGTTCCAAACATCCGCAAATTCATTCTCATAGCATGAAAATAATATGCAAAATTATTCTCGGAGATAAAATAATTCGTGACAGAGAGTGTGACGAGCAGAGACAGAGAGAGAGAGAGAAAGAGAGAGAAAAAGAGAGAGAGAGAGAGAGAGAGAGAGAGAGAGAGAGAGAGAGAGAGAGAGAGAGAGAGAGAGAGAGAGACACGTTCGTGAGACTGGAATCGTCGCAAGTTTGCGAACCAGAGAACTCGCGTTGACACACAGTCAATTAGAATTGAAGAGAAAATTGGATAATGGCGAGTTGTAGTGAGTTTTGTCACATTCGTATTATTGAGACTTCGGTCCTTTTTAAATAATTCATTTTAACGATTAATAATAAAGTTTCGGACGAAAATCGATAGCAAATGTTATTAGTTTATAATATTTCAACAATAATAAAATAAAATCGAATAACAAAGACGAAAAGCTTCCCCCAATCGAACGAGAAATTGTTTGCCAAGGTTTGTGACCTCGGTGACGAAGCTGATCAGCAGAAAAGCTGTTGCCATTTGGCCAATGTTTTCTTATATTAACCACAGAAACACAAGCAGTGTTCGAACGCTTCCGATAGGTGATGGAATACAAGAGAGTGAGTAAGAGTGCAAAATAATTCTACAGAGAGTATGGGTGACAGCCGGCGGTTATACAGACGAGAAAATCGATCGAGGTTTTACTCCCTAACGGACGTGGCATAAAATTCGTCTCTCGTCATAGACGTTAGACACCAGGGACGCTCAACTATATCCGTGAAATTTTTATCCAGGTGGATCTTTTGGTGACACGTACAATTTTGTGCTCTAAGAAGATTCTTTATCTCGACGGTAAATCCATAAAAATGCTTGTTTGATTTTTAAATAATTGATAGGATAAAAATAAAAATATTTGGAATTTCGTTGCATCAAGTTGGAAAATTTCTTTTTGTTGGCAATTAAACAATATTTTTTAAATTTTTCCTTCCAGAAAACTTATCGATTAATAAAAAATTGAACGAAAAAAAACGCTTTGGTCTATTCGTAAATTAAGTAAAGACCTTTATTTACTTTATTTTAACAAATCCCAATATTTATGTATATTTTTGAGCATAAAACATTGTTTTCAGTCATGGGTAAAATTTATTGGCGCCGAATGTCCCGTATAAAGTATTATGGCGTGAGAAAATGTTCCCACCTGACAGAATTGTGTTCCCAGATAAAACTCTTGTACTACATCCGAAGATACGAGTGGTATATTTGCAGAAGACGAAGAAAAATATCGTATAAAATAGAACCCGAAGGTGTAGGAGGAAGATCGTCGTCCGTACGGATATAAGCATATATATATATATATATATATATATATATATATATATATATATATAATTTATACTATTTTTCTTCGATTCAACATTTTACGCAAAAAAGGCGAGGCCGATGGTTTAACTTCCTTGTTTCCTTCCTTGGAGTATATTATCTAGCGAACCATTATCTTCTGGCTTTTTCATCGATTCTCGATAATAGTCGAGACGCTCTTTCTCGTTCTCAACCGCTGAAAAGAAATAATCTCTTTTCCCGATGAAAAAGGAGAATTCATCAAGAATACCAAAAGTGCTCTATATTATTTCGTTTTCCAGAGCCTCTCAAAGGGTTTTTTGATCAAACAAGTTCGAGATATTGGTGCGAATCAATTTTCTTTTCGTTCCATGGCACATTTAAAAAAACAGCAAAATAAATGGAGCCAACTAAACTGAATGAAAGTTTTGATTATTTTATTTTACGTTTGATCTTTTGAGGCCACCGAGATCGAAATAGATGAACAAATTTTCCCCATCGTTCGATCGTTAATTTTTTGTTGCGTAAGTATTTTTTTTTTATTATTGGGTCCTAAAAAAAGGGTCAAAAAGATGTCTTTCTTCTTGTACAGTGAAGATATATTAGTACTGTAGTCGTAGGGGCTACGATGTTTGACCCACTTGGAAAAGCTCGGGCAAGCTCTCGTTCGTGGCCTTAAAACCTGCCTCGATTCCAGGTCGCTGACAGTTCGTACTTAATACATATATAAATATATACATCGAAAGAATTTCATTTGAAAAATTACAGTGAAAATCGTTGGAAGGAACAATGAACGATTCTTTAGAAAATTATTGGACTAGATTAAAATATTTATGAAAATAAAATAGGATTTACTAAATGGAGGGCACAAAATAGATAGCACAAAAATTATGGTGCTCTGCACTACAAACTGTACATAAATAACATTTTTTTGGTGGATTTATCGAAAAAAAAAAGTAAAGATTCGAATCAGTATCGCAATATTTAATCCTAGAACCCCACAATCTATTTTTTCCAACGTAAACCCCACACTGGGGTTAATAATTACCCCAGTCTTCTCTTTAGCATAAAATGTTCCTCGTATGCGATAATAAAATTTAATTATACACCATTCTCTTCGTTTTTTGATAACGAAGAGAATGGTGTATGATAAAGTCACATTTTGTAAATATTTAATGGTGAAAACTCTATAAAACTGAAGGAATCGTTTTAAAAAATTGATTCGGGAAGGAAATTTGACATTTTCGTGGGGTAACTAATTACCTCGTTATGGGGTTCTAGGGTTAAAATAAACCTATGATCTTTTGTAATGAAGCACAGTTTAAGGTATATACTGTACTGCACGCCAGTCAAATGAGTGCTAAATTTTCACAATTGTTTTATGCCAAGCTTTTAATGCACTAATTGAACGTAATGTTAGTGGATTTATATCACAGCATGTCTTATTAACGTAGAAAAATATTAAAAACGATAGATTTGCGAAATCATCAATTGATAAATGCAAATTTCCATGATGGCACATTTTCATCGGGATTCGTCAAAGTATCATCGGTAATTTTTAACCGATTGCAATGCACCACGTCTTATTTTGTTCCTCAAGAGATCCTTTACGAATTCACCACGTAGATTTCTTCTAAGCTGAATTGTTTCACCGTTGCAGCCAATTGTTTATTTAGCAAAAAAAATATTTCATCAACAAATTGCTATAATTTCCAAACAAATAAACTTCGAAAAAATCTACACGGTGAATTCGTAGAGAATCTCTTAAGAAACAAAATAAGACGTGATACATTAAAATCGGTTAAAAAATAGTGATTATTCTTCAAAAAGTCCCAATGAAAATGTGTCATAATGAAAATTTGCCACTATCAGTTAATGGTTTCGCAAATGTATAGTTATTAATATTTTTCTAGGTTCATTAGACACGTCATCTTACAAATTCACCTTAACTATGTATAATTAGTGCATTAAACTTGTTATAAAAACATTGTGAAGTTTTAGCACTCATTTGACTAGCATGCAGTACAGTATTGACCTTAAGGGGCCAGTCCACTTTGAAAATTTCAAAAAAATCGATTTTTTTTTACTGTTTTCGAAAGTACATACATTCAGAAATATTGTGTCAAAATTTTATGAAAATCCGAGCTCTCTATGTATTTTTTTTTTTTTTTTTACCTGAACGTCAGAACCTTATTTCGTCTACCTGAGCGTATAAACTTCAAACGCGTTTTTCTCGAAACAACGTTTTCAAAACCTAGCTCCATCGTATCTCTAAAACTAATAAACCGATTCTCTTGAAATTTGAACCACATATTGTAAATATGATTCGCAACAAGATGACCCTCGATGGTTTTAAAATTTTGATTTTTACTCCTTTTTTTTGTGAAAAACTGCAAAAAAAAAGGCGTTTTTTCCTACTTTTTTCGTTTTTCATCTGCCATTTTTTTATTTTTTGATAAAAATTTATATCCGAGGGTCATTTTGTAGCTGGTATCATACTGAATCTAATGGACTTTGATTTTTTTGTTTCAGACAAGCCGTTGCCGAGTTGTGATGGAGCTACCTAGCCCACCTATTTTTGAGGCGTTACGTTAAACTATAGTTTTTGTACTTAAAAATGAATAAAAATGAATTAAATTTTTTTTTTTAATGTATTGCAAGACTTTATTTATTAAGCCCAACAACTTTTATATTAATATCTTTTATAAAATCCTCAAAAAAAAATCGCGAAAATAGCCTTTTTTTCGTGGCTCCAAAGTGGACTGGCCCCTTAATTTTCGAAATAGCACTGTAAAAGGTCTCGCCAAAAAAAAATCCCTGCTTTTTAACGCGACGTAAGTGAAAAACTAGTTGTTGCATCGTAACCAAATCTCAGATGGCTCAGAAATTTTACCACACTGTAAGGCAATTTTTACCGTGCTCTTTGATATTTTTGGTTCAAGCTCCATCTTTTGTTATTGCATGAGATCAGCAGGCCAGACCCTGTCGTCTACTTTTATTATTTTAATTCCGTTGTGTCATGTGACATGACACGGTTTTTGACCTTTTACAATTTTTTTTATACTAAAAAGAAAAAAAAAAGAATTATTTGGCTAGAAAGAAGAAGGAAATTGAGTAGTTTCGGAGATTGTTCTCATTCAACTGCAAATTGCCAATTCAACATAACTCTTACATACCACAGACCGTGTCCTGACACATATACATATATACAGTTTGAAAAACTGATGAAGATGAACTAAAAAAAAATAAAAACGTTTGATCTAATTGATGATTTATTTATTGAATAAAAAAAAAATGTTGGTTGATTGGATTATTAATTGCTGAATAATCATTAATTCATTATTTTCTTATTGTTATAGTTATAATAATACTATTATTATCATTATGAGAAATAAAACTGAAAAATGAGCACTAGAGAAATTCATGCGTTGAGGCAAATAAAAATAGACAATCGTCCCATGAAATTTAACAGTGCCAGGGCACTAATTTTTATCGTACTGACATCATCGATTTTAATCTCGTTTTTTTGGTGATATTCATACGTAGTGTACACATTTTTTATTGTGCCTGACGATCGTGTGCGCATTATTGGAAAACACGGTAATTTTTGCCGGAATATCTAACAAATATTCTGAAATATTTATCTCCGTATATTTACGCAGGAGCGAAATTGCAGGCAGGTTTACTTCAAAGGAAATTAAGATATATACGTTGCCAACGAGATTATAGAATCAAAAAAGAAAGAAAAACGTTGTAAACAATGTACTCCGGAGATTCGTTAAATACCAAGTAGCTTGTTCGTTGTAATTTTACTTCGCTTCCATAAAGTCTACCATTATCCATTAAATAAGCGCGGGTGTACAATGAAAATTCTTTGAAGAGTTTCGAGCAACGCGCAATCTGGCGAGATGAAACTTTTTCACTATCAGGAGGGAAGGAGAGAGGGATGAAGGGAGGGAGTGAGAGATTGAGCATTCCTTGATGCTCGGCTTCACCCATTTCCCATAAGCTGCGATATATAGAACAGTAGGTTGAAGATTCACTGGGACAGAGAGAATCTTTCAAGAAGGTGGTTCAAATAATTCGAGACGTTAAAGTTCCACATGAGTATTCCGCTTGATTTTTAATCGTATCATTTTAAATAAATAGTTTCTTTATGAAAATTCGAGAGGGAATATTATCCTGAATGAAAAAAGGCAATTTCTGTATTCGACGTTTATTTAAATTGATCCAGACATTGGCCTTTTAAAAAGAATCGATAAAATTATATTGAAAGATTTGATTTAAAAATAAAACGATTTAAAATAGTATATCAATTGGATGAATTTGATTCATGGTAAATGATTCCTCGCTCCACCAATTTCCTATACGCTCTCTGTGTGTATGGTAAAAAAAGGGTGAAGACATATTGAGATACTCTGTAATTCAGATCGCGCGCAGGTCAAATCAATCGAGATATTCAACGGGGATGATTTTTTTCAATTTACAAATTAGTCAATCGCGCCCACGAGGTTGCGGACATGTGATTGGCATAGTGGCCTTTAGAACACACACTACGAGAATCGTGTTAATGATAAATATAAACGTGAATAACACACTCGACGAGGAGGACGACCGCGATCGAGTGAGGAACAAGAGAGAAGGTTTATTTGAGAGGCGGGTCATCGATCTCGCGGAAGTTTCTTGGCTTGTAGAGCGAGGTCAGTGATTCTGCAGTTTGATCGTCATCGCTCTCCATCTCTCTCTCTCTCTGTCTCTCTTCGCCTGTCTCATTTATAAGAGAGAGAAAGAGAGAGAGAGAGAGGGAAAAGAGAGCGTTAAGACTCAGAGTGATTAGTGCGGACTACAAATCCAATGTATCAGTGACTTGTGCTTGAACCGTCTCGTCATCAGGTAGTTCGTCCAAGCGAACCGGTGTTCCAAGTTTATGAATGCGAGGTATTCAACTAAGCCGACGACGACAACGATCCCCGCGGCGCCCGATGAAACCTCGTGTAAAACGATTACAAGATCGATCCCAGAAGAGATAAACCCACTTCGTCTCATTTTTTTACTCCGATCCTTTCATCATTAGATTGCAGAACCATATCGAGTGTACTTTTGACACAATTATTACGAAATAATGACCTGTATTCAATCTCCTTGGCTACATAATTAGAAATACTAATTAATTAAACTAGATGATCATGGAACTCTGATAATCTTGATAAAAAAATATCAAATTTACATGAACTTTGCTAATTAGTTACAAATCTAAATAGATTTCATCGAATAATATAAATTGCAATTCAATTTTCTAGATAATTATCAGCCACGATTGAATTTTGGCTGTAACTACAGACTGCAATGAATTTTCCTAAACAAAGGTTTAATTTTAGTGAATAATTACGATTTAATTGTAATCGTATTACGCATAAGTTTCGTTAAGTTTAATAAACACATACAGAGAGTTGCAACGGGAAATAATAAAAGTAGGTTGTCTCGGAGAAACTTTGTTATTGAAAGGATTGAAATACAATTTCAAAAGCGAGCTAGTTCGATCGGTAACTATCTCTGTTTGCGAGGAAAGCTCTATTTAACCACATGATTGCGAAAAAGAGAGAGAGATAGAGAGAGGGATAGAGTCAGAGATGGCAACGTTATTCTCTCGATCGGAAACTCAATAAAGCCCAGACAACTCGGTTTTTCGATAAAGTTGTCATGAGCTCAACGTTCCT